>JANEYF010002280.1:0-47320 GCA_029963845.1 Rhamnusium bicolor
ACAACATAACGTACAATAATGTTCTTTTATTTAAAATAATATTCTCCTCCTTGGAACCTATAAAAAAAAAAACCCACCATTAGGAATGAAGGAGAATGGATATTATAGTAAAATTGAGCGGTCACAACGCACATTCTAATTTTTTCACCACAATGCGGCTATATCGGGGATGTTTTCTTTCACAGTAAAATAGCTGAAGTATTGTACTAATCGGGTGTATAAAACTTTTTGCCCGGAAATGCCCCGACGGTAACTTTTGTACCAAGCAAAGAAAAATATATCACGAAAATTGCCACGTTTTGCGAATGTTCAATTAAACTTTTAAATGTTTACCAATAAATTACGTTACTATACAGGAAAGTTTAGTACAATAAAGTACTTACCTCCATGTATAGGATTCATTTTATTAGGGCACTATAAAGTCTGTTTATTTTTAAGTGTAATTATATGAAAATAATCGATAAGAAACTGTTACCTCAACAACACTCAACTGTCAACTGATAGGGATCGGTATGTAGCAACCCTGTCCCCTGTAAACTAGCGGTAATTAATAGTCAGGTAGTTTTTCTCAATGACTCATGGGTCAAAAGACTTGAATTGCCGATTTTAAAATTTGAGGTTTTGTTTAGGTTTTCCGTGAACATATCTCGCTGTAGGTAACAGTCGTAAGACTGTAACACGTCTACATTTTTTTTAGTTTTACCTAATTTAAATCAAATTGGTTTCAAAAGATAGGGGTCATTAAGATCTACAAATGACCACAAATCATTTACCCTCTTCAAATGCAAAGCCACCTACAATGCTAAACTTGAATAAAAAATTTTAAAAAATCGTATTAGGCATTTCTTTATATAAAATAATTTTATTAACAGAGATTGTCTGGAATCATCCAAAAAGATTGATCCAATGTTTGGTTCAATTTAACAAATTTTGAAATGTTGCTGAAATGTCCCAATGATTTTGTGGTAATAAGTTCACCTTAATGACATCTACCTTTTGAGATCAATTTGGTTTAAATCGAATAAAAACAAAAAAAGTTGTAGAACTGTTACTATCTTATGTGAGACACACTGTATATAGCAACCTTTTTTTTTTTTGAAAAATATTTTAAAGATGGCAGTAATAAATATGAATCTGTCACCTAAGGATATTCAACCTAGAGAAAATGTCAACGCCTACTCTGATTTAAGAATATCTGGCATGGACACTAGATCGAAAAAAAGGTTCAAATTAGTCTAAAATCATTTGTCAGATCAAAATCAACTCAAGAGTTCCATCCAAATTGAGACAAAGTCAGTCGAAATGTACGATCTGCGTAGGCATCGAGCGAGATCGCGTAAAGTGACGTTTCCAATTCCAATTTAAAAGATTTATTAATTATTAAAATACATTACATTAACTTAACTAAGGTGCACCAAAATTATATACATATTCACAACAAGTATAATACATAAAACACATGCTACAAACATATACATGACGAGCCAGCAGACTTTACAGTGGTTACTCGCGTTTATTGTAAACAAACACGTAAAGTGACGTCATGGACGTGAACGTTATGAGTTCGAGATCAAATATTTCAACTACTATTAATCCTGTCGATCTGAAATGTTTGCAAGATATCCTTACCCTACTATAATATCTTTATAATTTTTAAGTTGCCTCTTGACATCATTTTTTTTTATTATTATTTTTTTAATGTCTTATTTATATTAACATCTTGGCGGAGTTTCGCATATTGCTATTCCACCATTCAACCAGGATAAACACACACACACACAACAACCATTCCTTCCGGCATTTGCCAGATGCCGCAGCTGACACTCAAACTCAGAAGAGGTAGACAGCGACTAGCCATATTCTGCGACACAACAACTCTCTAGTCAACAGTGCTATCATCTCGATATTTTAATAAGCCACTATACATCCATACCCTAGCCAGAATTGGTCTCAACTTAAATAAATATAGTTTAAAAAAACTAAAAAAACACGCTTTTAAAGCACATCAAACTAAAAAATTAAAAATAATTATTAATATAAACTGAAAACAATAATGAACGAAAAATACTAGTATTATTGTGAAAAAAGCGTGGGGCGCTTTGTGCCATATTTTTCGTATATCGAGCAACCCACGCTTTTTTCACAATAATACTAGTATTTTTCGTTCATTATTGTTTTCAATTTACATTAATAATTATTTTTCACTTTTTTAGTTTGATGTGCTTTAAAATGCGTGTTATTTAGTTTTTTTAAACTATATTTATTTTTCATTTTTTAGTTTGATGTGCTATGAAAGCGTGTTTTGTAGTTTTTCTAAACTATATTTATATTGCTTATTGATGCTGATATTATAACATATTACGATCCAACAGATATTTCTGAAAAAAAAATATTTTTTTTATTTCAGCCATGGGATTTGAACTCACGCCCGAGGAGTCCGTCGTTTCGCGTCGACTAAGACTTGCCCGCTCGGCCAACGACCGAACTGAAAATCACGGAATATACTTACAATATTAAGCCTCTTGTTCTCTCGCAGAGGATACGTGAGGAAAGGAAATTATTTAATTCTGGCGATCCTGATCAGGATAATGATATAAACTTATCAAATTATTGTATTGTTACCGGTTCTTCGTTAAGTGTACAAAGTTTCAATTAAATCTGTCCGTTTAAAGTGGGTCAAAATCGAGTCCAAAGAGTCGGTTACAAACAAACAAACATACAAGTGAAGCTAATAAAAGCTTGTTAAAAATAAGCACTTTTCAGTTGCTATTTTCGATATATTTTTAGATGTGGCCTTATTATAAATTCAGCATCTCTTTAATTGGTTTCTTACTTTCCTATTTTTGTAGGTATTTTTGAGAGAATGTGCTACAATTTTTGTGTCATTTTTTTCTTTGCTGATAGAACTTGTACAATATATATATTATCTGGCTGTACTTCCTCAATTCTTTCTTGTAGTTCTCTTAGGGTCGTCTTCTTTGAAAATAAACTTTTTTGTAGGCAATACAGATTGAATACTCTAGTGGATTCTGATCAGGAGAATTTGGAAGTCACTGGATTGTCATCGTATCCGAAGGAACATTGATTCTCATAGAGTTTCATGGTTTAAGAGTTCCGTGAGATGTTGCACCATCTTGTACAAAAATGTAGTCGTTGTTAGGATAAATACGGCGAATGTCAGGTATCAACTTATTTTGCAAATGCAACGTAATTGTCTGCTTTAATCTTAATGGTCTATTAAAAATATAATACAAGAAACCATAAAACCTTAATTTTTTATAATAAAGTAGTTGTGTTCAAACTTCTGTTTTTCTTCCTCTAAGAACCTGAAACATATTTGTGAGAAATGGGTATCCGGTTATTTTCTTGGGACAACACTAACTCTTCTACAGCTTCCTCACTTTCCGATATAACAGCGTTCCTGCTCCGTCCACTTTTAGTTTTTCTTGATTGACCCTGTTTCGGACATAGTGAGTGATAAGTGTATCCCTCTAGTGGTCAGTGCTCCTACCCGTCAGACATCACTGATGTCTTAGTGACGGATAGCGACCTGCAAAGCAGATACCAAGAGCTGCGACCTCTAGCCCTAATGGGCCAAACTATATACCTGAATAAGATTTACAGGAAACAACTTCTCAGCGGGCAAAAACCCCGACCTGCGTTGAATTAAACCTGCAAGTCTTGTTTGGTAGCTAAGATCGTTTGTCAATTCCTCATTAGACATAGGCCGGTTTCGAACTTGTTATGTTCTCGTTAGTATGCCTTAAATAATGGAAAAAACAAATAGTAATAGCAAACCAGGCTAGCCTAAAGCAGACTAAGCAAGATTGACATAGTGAATGATAAGGTATCCCTCTAGTTGTTTCCAGTAAATCTCATTTAGTGAACCTGTCGTAATAGTTCGATTTGCTGTTACATTCCAAAATCGCAGTAGGCATTTATTCAGTATAAAACTCCTTAACGATATGGCAACGAACGTACCTACTGTACTCGTAGTACCGCTACTTACTCCCAGTTAGCACGGTGAATATTTCCGTGCGAAATTTGCTGACGTATTTTCCGTCCTCCTAAAGTTCGCCATATTGTTGACTGCTTGAGTGAACGGCACAAGTCGTACGGAGTGACTCTCAAGGGGACTAATCTGAAGTCATCCGCAAGGGATTAATGAGAATTCACTTCAATTTTCGGTCGATTGTTTTTGGTTCGCAGTGAGGACTGCGTAAGTGGTTTGAAGAGACCGATTTCTGGAAACAGGAGCTGGGTACGATTTGTGCTTTCTGGTAGCAGAGAGTGAAGTTACGCTGACAACAACGTGTTCGCTATTTTGGAGAATTCCTGCACCCTCTTGGTTAGAGGTAAATAATTTAATTTATAGTTCTGTTAAGATCACGTTTTAGCATGTCACTGGTTTTCCAGTAAGTAGCCAGTACAAAAGTGACATGAAATATATATTTCCTTAGGGTCCACGGAAGGGTCCAAGGAGGTCCATTGTCCGCGTTCGGGGCAGACCAAATACGTAGAGTCTGGAGTCCTGCACATACGAGGGCGAAGCCTGCTCAGCAGCTGGACTAAGTGCCGATCAGCCAAGTTAGTGGTGAGAGTGTTTTTAAAAGGGTTAAAAAAAAAAAAAGAAACAACCGTCAGTGCCTATCAGCCCTAGTGCTTTTATATATGATTTAAATTTGCTATATCTTTTTTTTCTTTTTCTTTGTGTTTGGTGTATTAACCGATAACCTGGACCATTATACAGTGTGAGAGTACATGTAAACCCAGGGTGTGGCCACATTGTGGGTACTGAAGTGCCAGTATCCTTTCTTTTTTTTTGTTAAATTCATGAGAAACAGGTTATCAAATGCATATGATTTAATTGATTTATTTTGTGTAATAATTGTGTAAAGGTAGTACTAGTAGCTGACGTAACTCAGCAGCACATTATTTAATTTTATGTATATATTTTGTAAATATAACCCATATATATAGGCATTCGATATTTATTTTCCCAGCACCACCCAATAACGAGAACCAGTAAGTAAAGAAGTAAGTTAGTTAAAATTATAATTATTATTCAGATATACTGGGTGTACGCCCTGAGGTCTGAGCTAGTTTTATTTTGTCGGAGCACTCGTTGACTTATCCGGGCTAAGTAGTGCTTCGGCTTGCTACATCCCCACGCCCAGTGAGTTTTGTGATCATATACCCTACCTTTTGGGTAGGGGTAGAAGAAGGGTAGCATTGCACAGTAAACGAAACTGTTCAAACTTTCTCTCACGAATGATTTTTCACGCCAGTTTTTTTCGACATATGTCAATAATGGTTAAATCCATTTTGTTTAAATACAGTGTCATTTCAAACAGGCATATACAAAAATACAAGTATCAACTAACAATTTCGATGACATTGGGTAAGCAAATTATTCAGTTCCTTTAATTTCAGGGTCTAAAAACTTTTTGTTTGTTCAAGTTTATGGCGATAGAGCTCCTTTCTTGTTTTCTGGGACACAATCTTAACATATTCAATGCTTTAATTTTGAACTGAATTTGAAATGTATGTTTTTGGACCAGTCGAAAATTATATGCCTCCAAACAGGATGCATTTTTTCCACACGCGGTATACACATGTATGTCAATAAAAGTTTCTCGCGATTTTAAAATAAGAAAAGTAATATATGAACTGTCTAGTGGATATTATGTTCAGACAAAACTTTTAGAAACTTTTTTGCTTAACACACAAACTAAAGTTATGAAAACTTCTGTATCTGATTACGAGTAGGGCGTCGACTGCTCGTCTTCAGATGCAAATCATCTGATTTTTATGTATAAGGCAATCTATATATTAATATTTTAGCTTTTAAAATGATATTTTTTAATACAGGTACCTACTAAAATCAGTGACGAAATGCATTTTTTTGGTGTAATTTTTCATATTTCGACACTGCCTTTGATTTTGTCATGTATAGTTATGTCATCATCAGGTCGATATATTTCAAAGTAACGCCAAAACACATGGGCAGAAGATCGAGGTGGCCATTGTATAAGAACCACTGGTAGCAATAACACTTTTATTAATTTAATGAGTATGTATTACACAGCCCCACAAAAAAAATTTCTGACCTAGCAATGAGACGAGTATATCCTTATGTATTTTTAATCGCTGATTCCGAATCCGGGGTCAAAAAAGTAGTACACCCCCAAAAAAAATTTTAGAGCCAATAAACACCCCTGAATCGTTTTGTTTAATATTTTCGGGAAAAATTGAATGTATTACGATAAAAATAAAAAAGTGATTTGCAGCGTTCACCCTATCGGTATGAAACGCACACCCCCATAGAGGGTGAGAACCACCCTCATCTGCCATCAAATCAATTAATAACGACAATGACTGAAATACATCTAAAAATGTTTAAGTTTCGTTAGGTTTGCAATAAACTGACGTAGAATTCACGTAATACCCCAAAACTACCCCTATAGCGTTATGAAAAAAACCCTTAACTTCAATTACAGAAAAAAAGAAAGGAAAAAAACATAAAATTTGATAACGATTTCATTATATGGATGTTCTTATTTGCAGAGATCCTTATGGCTAGGATATTAGCAGTCATTTGTCACCAATCCTAACACCATTTGGGTATAAAACGCATCCCTGAAGAGGGTGAGAAGTACTCTTACGTTAGTAGCTTTTAATTCTTCTTTTTTTAATCTTTTTTTATGGTATCTTTTAACTTTATTTTCAAACGATCTTCTTACTGACTGTCGTTTGTGTTGTTCTTTCGTGTCTCTTTTCAGAGACCAACAGTAGTCTGCTATCATGTGTTCGTCCCATCTTCCTTGATACCGTTTTTCCATTTCATAACGCTATAGGGGTAGTTTTGGGGTATTACGTGAATTCTACGTCAGTTTATTGCAAACCTAACGAAACTTAAACATTTTTAAATGTTTTTCACTCATTGTCGTTATCAATTGGTTTGGTGGCAAATGAGGGAGGTTCTCACCTCTATGGGGGCCCGTTTCATCCCGATAGGGTGAACGCTGTAATTTACCTTTATTTTTATCGTAATACATTCAATTTTTCCCGAAAACATTAAACAAAACGATTGATTGAAATGATAACATCATTTTCAGAGCGTTATCTCATATACCGGGTGGCCCAGGGACTAGGGAACCCCCAAATTTTTCTACAATTTTGAGATAGAAATTTGAAATTTGTAGGGATGAATCAAGACAAAAATTGTAATTTTTTATCCACCCGCGCCAAAAAAGTCACTTCCGGTTTAACCGGAAGTGACTCAACTTTCTTATTTTAAATAGCACCCTGTATATTTAGGTGATTTTTCTGATGAATATTTAATTTCCCTTTATAAAGTTTTTTTCAGATTTAAAATCGGTTCATAAATAACCCAGACAATTACATTTTGTTTGTTTCTTTTAAGCAGGCCATGAATCTAATAAACGAAATACATTATAAATAAAATAATTGTCAACACTCGTTGTAAGGGTGTCTACCATCATTACTATTATGTAATTGTAATTATTTCTCATATCGTTTATTTCTTTATTTACGTTTGTTTATTTTTTTCGATATGTTTATTTTTTACATCTCGTACTACCATAACTTGCTTATTTTGAATAGCATCCTGTGTGTTTTATGTGGTGTTTTTCTTCTCATCAAATTATTCTCTCCGATGATGTATGTATTTGTTATAATAATAACGTTATTAATGCACAAAATGTCGAACATAAAATATTCCTGATACTGTTTTCACTCTTTTCCATGAGTAGGCTGTGTACTCGTATACCTAGGTACGTGAAAATATAATTTTTAGGTGATGCAATTGTTTACACTTATCAAATTATACCTATTGTAGTATAATAATAATAGTAATAACAAAAGGCATAAATTTATTTAATAATTAAACATGTACATCTACCCTACCCGACAAAATGAACTATTCATTGCAGATAAAGAAACTAGGAAGTAAGTTTTGGAAGACCAGAGTTATAAACTAGAAAATAATGAAGAAATAGTGAGTACTATACATTGAACTAAAGTATAGAAACTTATAAAAACTGAACTAAATTAAATGTTAAATAACTAAAACCTTATAAATTTTGTTCAAAATGGCCTCGGTTTGCTTGAATACAAGCACGAATTCTTTCTGAACGTTCTCTCATTACATTTCGTAAGTTTTGGGGATTTATGTTATTAATTGCCTGTCTCACTCTATCCTCGAGATCTTCTCTAGTAGTCGGCTGCTGAGAATATACATTATTTTTTAAATATCCCCACAAATAATAGTCTAATGGACTCAAGTCCGGTGATCTCGCACCATCTAGTTGAATCATGAGTACCTATCCAGTGATCTCCAAAACGATTATTTAAATATCTTCTAACCTCAAGTGTATTATGGGGCGGAGCTCCATTCTGTTGGAAAAATAACATTCTTTCTCGAGAAATAGGTAAATTCTCTAAAGTAAAACGTATTTTGCAAATAATTAAGTGAAATTTACAGAAAATGTTATTTAACATTTAATTTAGTTCAGTTTTTATAAGTTTCTGTACTTTAGTTCAATGTATAGTACTCACTATTTCTTCATTATTTTCTAGTTTATAACTCTGGTCTTACCAAAACTTACTTCCTAGTTTCTTTATTTGCAATGAATAGTTCATTTTGTCGGGTAGAGTAGATGTACATGTTTAATTATTAAATAAATTTATGCTTTTTGTTATTACTATTATTATTATACTACAATAGGTATAATTTGAAAAGTATAAACAATTGGATCACTAAAGAATTACATTTTCACGTACCTAAGTATACGAGTACACAGCCTACTCATAGAAAAGAGTGAAAACAGTATCAGGAATATTTTATGTTCGACATTTTGTGCATTAATAACGTTATTATTATAACAAATACATACATCATCGGAGAGAATAATTTGATGAGAAGAAAAACACCACATAAAACACACAGGATGCTATTCAAAATAAGCAAGTTATGGTAGTACGAAATGTAAAAAATAAACATATCGAAAAAAAAAATAAACAAACGTAAATAAAGAAATAAACGATATGAGAAATAATTACAATTACATAATAGTAATGATGGTAGACACCCTTACAACGAGTGTTGACAATTATTTTATTTATAATGTATTTCGTTTATTAGATTCATGGCCTTCTTAAAAGAAACAAACAAATGTAATTGTCTCGGTTATTTATGAACCGATTTTAAATCTGAAAAAAAGCTTTATAAAGGGAAATTAAATATTCATCAGAAAAATCACCTACATATACAGGGTGCTATTTAAAATAAGAAAGTTGGAGTCACTTTCGGTTAAACCGGAAGTGACTTTTTTTGGCGCGGGTGGATCAAAAAATTACAATTTTTGTCTTGATTCATCCCTACAAATTTCAAATTTCTATCTCAAAAATTGTAGAAAAATTTGGGGGATTCCCTAGTCCCTGGGCCACCCGGTATACCCTATTCAGGGAGTGTTTTTTGGTTCTAAAATTTCTTTTTTGAGGGTGTACGACTTTTTTTGACCCCGGATTCGGAGTCAGGGATCAAAAATACATAAGGATATACTCGTCTCGTTGCTAGATCAGAATTTTTTTTTTTTGTGGGGCTGTGTTATGTATGAGTGAATAGTATTACATGAAGTGCTATTTCTACACTCGAAAATTCACAAAAACATTAATATCTCAAAAACAGTGAAACAAAATGTTTTTGAACATTATAAGGGATCAAATTCAGCAAAACAATATGGAATTACATTAAAAAAAAAAAAACAAAGTTGTAGTGTGCTGTGCATTTGTGTGGTCCTACCGAAAAACAAATTATTTTTTAAAATCTTATTTGTATTACCGTTCTGGCGAAGTTTAGCACATTGCTATTCCACCAATCAACTAGAGACAGAGACAACACAACAACAACCATTCTCTCCGACAATTGCCAGACGCCGCAGCTGAGATTCGAGGAGAGATAGACAGTGACTAGCCAAGTTCACCCACACAACAATGCTCTAGCCAACTGTCTAGCGTCTTGGTATTTAAAAACGCCACAATACATACAGGCCCTAGTCAGGATTCGAACCCGGGACCCCTTGGTCTCAAGTCTAACGTGTAAGCACTGAGCCAGTGAACCGATTTTTGAATTTGGTACAAAAAATTAAAGAAAGATTACTCTAGATGTTTTCTTATCTAGTACGTTAACGACCGGATGAGGTTTAAGCGGTATCATGGGTATATATGCCTCCGAGTCAACGTGAGTTCAGTGTGGTGTCACACAACTTTACTTTATAACTATTGTCGAGACTTCCACAGACTCACGCTGCAGTGTTAATTGCATAGAACATATTGTAAAGTGGTCGGAGGGACTAGGTAATAATAAAGTAACTTTGCAATTATTGACTTATAAATATTATCTTGTGGGTGTTTTCAAATATTTATTAAAAGAGAAACATGTCAAATATGGGTATAAGAAGCAGAAAACATAAATAATTGATGAATTGTCATTGTGAAATGTATTTTCTTCATCGGATATAATTTCTTGCCAAATATTTTCTAGCCGCTTCACTTATCATTCATAGTCACCCATTTTACGTGTTTACTTGCTCACACATAAACTACAACTAAAAGTGAACTCAGGACGACGAAGATCAAGGAAGGAAAAATCCTGCCTGAGATATCACGTTGACCACACGTGGTTCCATGAGTGTACCCTTGGGACAGCGTGAGATCAATGGTGTGTCTCACAAACGTGAAACGTGAAAATAAAATTGCAAAATCTTTTTTTTTACAAAATATTATCGACACATGAAAAATTCAATCAAAATCTACCGATATCTAGATGAAAAAATGTCGATCCCTGGGGCTTCGCTTCCTGTTAATACACCGATAGTAAACATGCCAGATTAGTTTACGAGAAAAATGCCTGAGCCTAAGTAGTTGCCAGACGCTGCATAAGTTTTACCACAGACTTTCATTCAGATATTCGTAAACTTAGTAGCAATATTTGTTATAAAACAATTTTTTAACATAAATTTCATAATTAAGATTCGGCATTTTGTATGAATTGTGTACATTGTTAGAAGTTTTTTATTGCCAAATATTATTCTGAAATCAATCCATTACGAGTATTATGTGAATGGTCAAAGTTCAAAAGAAGGTAAATTGGCTAAGTGGCTTCTGGCATTGATGAGAAAATTAGCAAAAGCATGCGTGGTAGTATTAATATACGTAATCCTTTGATTAAATTTACACGTTGCTCTTTTATCAGCTGCAACTAGAAAACGTACCGCTCTTTTTTGTATTACTGAATCGAACTGTGCATAATACTACGTCACTAATATTGATTTAGTTCCTACCTCTCGTAATTAATTTATCAATAACAAACTGAGAATTACTTCAGTCTGTTATTGATGAATTGCTAACATCATCAATGTGAATAGTCCATAAACAGTTTTCAAATATGTATAACCCCAGAAATTTTACCTATATTTTTTTTAATTGTAACATAATTTATTTAATTAAGGAGATGTAGGTTTTTTCAATCTATTTATTTAACATCGGCCTATTTCCGCTATCAGGGTCAATCACGGATGCCAGGAGATGGGTAGCTCGTCTCCTGGCATCCAACTTGAAAATTTTTGCCCAACCTCTTCTCTCTCGAAAAGTAGGGATTTTTAAATTGCCTAACATCTAATAGAAAAGGGAGCGACTGTTTTACATCCCCTCCGAAGGATGGTATATCACCTATACAACTCTCGCCTAAGATTGCATAGCTTTTTCGTTTACTCTGATATAAAGGGTGATTTACGTAGGCTGTGCATTAGAAGTTTTTTAACTTGCAGTTGGATTAGAAACTTGAAATTTGGTATGCTGTCATAATCGATCATGCCTGTTCTACCTAAAATATGTTTAGTCCTCCAGCTATACAGGGCATGTCAAAAGTCGGTACCAACTTTCTTATTTTAAATGGAAACCTAAATTTTTTTTCAGATGGTTCGATTGGCCTTCCAATTCTTAGTTTAGACAACTTAAGTTATGTTAACATATCTATTACAATTTTTGACATAAGTCGATTTTTCTGAAAAAAAATTACCGCCGTAGAGCAGTTAGCAGGCTAACTTCTGATGTTCCATCGATAGTTCTATTTTGTACCATATGGACACAGGAGATTTTCAATTGTCGCATTGAAAAATTGTCAAAAACTAAATTTTTTCAAATGGCAGCTACTATTTTTTTTTGACACCATTCGAAAGAAAATTGAATTTTAGGGTGAGTTACTTAAGCACTACCTTTATCTTTATCGAGTTATTCAATAAAAATCACGAAATGCAGAGATATTCCATGCTTTTTCAAGTATGCCATGGAAACAAAAGACAATTGTAACAGTTTAATCAAAAATATGGATTCCTATTTAATTACACAAGACAAATTATTATTAACGAACAAGAACAATGTTGACAAAACTCTAACGTAAATGTTCAATATGAGCACCGTTTTTGTTCAAACATTCTATTATTCTACTTTCAATAGATTGCGTAGCACTTCTGATTTCGTTGGGATCGAGACTGTCAAAAATCTGTATTATTCTAAGTCTCAAATCATCTATATTGCGAACTGGTGAAGAACAGACTAAATCTGTTACCATACCCCAAATATAAAAGTCTAAAAGGGTAAGATCTGGAGATCTTGCAAGCCACAGGAATGGTCCTCGATTTCCCCACCAACGGTGATTGAACAAGGATTTCAATTTGGTATCTACAGTTCTTGTATTGTGCGGAGGTGCTCCATTCATATAGTACCATGAACTTGCAACTCTAGCCAGTTGCAAATTTTCAAGAAATGTTTCTAGGTATCTCTCATTATTCAAATTTCCGTCGTACATAAAATAGCGTACCTCTTGGTTCATTACCAAACAAAACACATTTATTCGAAATTGTACTGGATTTCCAACTTCGAGCACCATATGTGGATTTTCAGAAGTCTAAAAATGTCGATTTCGTCTATTGTAAAGTCCCTACTGACAAAACTTTGCCTCATCAGTCCAAATTATGTTTTCTAAGAATCCGGCGTGCTCTTGTATTTTGAGTAATAAAACCTCGCAAAAGATTACGCTACGGGGAAAGACACCTGGGTGTAATTTTTGCAGTCTTATGAATGAAAAAGGATGTAGCTTATGGCAGTGTAAAATGGTTTGTATTGTAAAGTATGAAAATCCTAATTCCAAAGACGCCGTTTGTATTAAGGCTTGAGGATATGCTTGAAAATATCCGAGAATGGTAATTTGATTATCTTCATTGCCAGTTAGTGGTTTGACTCTCGTAATGGGTCTAGCCACTTTCCCAAAATTTATAAAATTATTTCTCAATCGTGAGAACTTTCCCCGTGTCATGCTTGGTAAGTTTGGATATTTTAAATTAAACTCACGGACAGTTCGCTGAACAATATTTTGACACATGCCATGGATTACAAATAAGTCTAACACAACTTCGTTTGGATCATTTTCCATTTTCGAATCAATTTTATTTAAGAATTAGCACAACTCGTTTTCATTTTCACAGAATATCACCTTCTTAATCACAATTGTCTTTTGTTTCCATGGCATACTTGAAAAAGCAAGAAATATCTCGGCATTTCTTGATTTTTATTGATAACTTTATAGAGGTTGCAGTTAGGTACGGGGAATGCTTTAGTGACTCACCCTATAATTCAATTTTCTTTCGAATGGTGTCAAAAAAAAACAATAGGTGCCATTTGAAAAAATTTAGTTTTCGACAATTTTTAAATGCCACATTTGAAAATCGCCTGCGTCCATATGGTACAAAATGAGATCATCGATTGGACATCAAGAGTTAGCCTGGACCTCCAGCTAACTACTGCACAAATTTGGTTTCCTAATTTGCGAGATACAAATTTTTTCGTAAACTACTACGGCGGTAGTTTTTTTTCAGAAAAATCGACATATATGTCAAAAACTGTAATAGATAAGTTAACATAACTTAGGTTGTCTAAACTCAGAATTAGAACGCCAATCGAACCATGTGAAATACATGTAGGTTTCTATTTAAAATAAGATAGTTGGAGGACTAAAGATATTTTAGGTAGAACGGACATGATCGATTATGACAGCATACCAAATTTCAAGTTTCTAATCCAACTGCAAGTTGAAATACTTCTAATGTACGGCCTATGTATATCACCCTGTATAAGCTGCTAGAAAACGGGACGAAATTGCTGAATTCACTTCGATTACCAACCAAATTACTGACTGCGACTACCGTTGCTTCAACTTTTCGTATCGAATTACGAGTGTGTTAGTGGGATCTACGCTCGTCCAAAAGTTATACCTAGTTAAAAGTTACATTTGATGGATTAAAATTTATAAAGCTGGATTTTCTGTTATTTAAAATAAGCATATTATCGTGTAAACACTTATGTGCCCCTTGTACCTGCAGATTTTATTTTATTTATTTTATATTATTTTAATTTACATCTACCCAACGGTAAAAACCAGTTACAGGGTAGGAGAATGAATAACAAACATTTTACCATGAAAAATAAATACAAATACAATACACACACACAGTAATTAGAAAAAAAAACAAAAAGATGTATATAACAATAACCCTGGTCAATATAATATAATACATTTATTGAATTACATATCAAACAATATATACCTATATTAAATACACTCAAAACATAAATAGCAGTCATATATATGTTCATGCAGGGTTCTTATTCCAACACTCCCACTGAACCACGACATCAACCGGATAACCTAATCTTTAATACTTGCGGATGACTTGCCAAATCATACCAATTTCTGTTATGCAATTCAAATGTTTAGTATACGGTAAACCTTTCGTTATTATATCCGCTGCCATTTCATTGGTACCAATTTGTTTCACAATGACATCTCCATTTTCTATCCTCTCCCGTACAAAATGATGACGTATATCAATATGTTTGGATCGAGGATGAAAGTTCCTTAATATTTGCTAAATCTATAGCATTTTTGTTGACGCAAAATATAAGTAATTCTCCCAGATCTTCAAGCTGAAGTTCCTTACTTAAATTCCTTAACATTATCGCCTCCTGCACTGATGCTGAAAGCGCCATGTATTCCGCTTCACTAGAAAACAATGCTACAGTTTGTTGTTTTCTAGACCTCCATGAAATCCTTGTGACATAAATATATATCCAGTTATTAAATGACGTTCATCGATATCTGCAGTCCAATCAGCATCAGAGTATCAAACTAAATTTAAATTGGAATTGCCCGCAGAATATTCAATCTTAAATGACAAAGTACCTTTCAAATATCTAAAGATCTTCTTGACAGTCTTCCAATTTATTTTCTCCGAATTATTACTAAATCTACTTACACGGCTAACTGCATAAAAAATATCAGGCCTCATACCTTGTGCTGCATATAATAAACTTTCTACGGCATAAGGCACATTTTCCATTTCAAGATATTCTTCTTTTGACAGGTGTTTTGACAGCTGCTGATTTTAATCTACTGGAGTTTTTACCGAATTACAATTTAACATGTTGAACTTTGAAAACATATTTGTTATGAATTTCTCTTAATCAATCCAAATATTATTTTGTTCATGATCACGGGTTATACGGAAACCTTAAATATAATTTGCTTTTCCCAGATCCTTCATTTCAAATCTTTCCAGCTGACAATATTATGATTCTTCATAATATTGTCAGCTGAAAAAATTAAAATATCATCAACATAGATCGCACCAAATAGTATTATTCCCGATTCCAGTTTAAAATAAACACATTGATCAATTTTTGAACATTTAAGTCCAGTGTCTAACAAGACTATGTGTAATTTTTTGTTCCAAACTGGACTAGCTTGCTTCAGTCCATAAACCGCTTTATTTAATCGACAAACTTTGTTTTCTGTACAAAATTATTCTGGTGGCGTCATATAAACTTCTTTACCTAAATCGCTTAGTAAGAAAGCTGTTACGCCATACAGTTGTGTGATATCTAAGTCATATTTTACAGCCAACGAAATCAAATATCTGACAGAACTGTATCTAACTACGGGAGCAAAAGTTTCATCAAAGTCCACTTCTGGATTCTGTGCACAATCTTTAATTACTAAACGTGCCTTATATTTTACTTTTCCATCGGCTGTAGATTTCGTTTTAAAAATCCATTTTTAGGCGATTATATGTTTATCTGTCGGTGGATCTGTCAAAACCCAAGTATTATTTTTCTTCAGTGACATGTATTCCTCGTTCATAATTTGCTTCCAATTTTCTGCATCTGATCTATCCAAAACTTCTTTAAGTAACAATAGATCATCAGAATAACAATGTATGGCATCATATAAATTATATTGATCCATTTTCTATGGTTTTGGCGTTCTTTCAGATCGGCGAACATTTTGCGGGATATAAATATCATCTTCTACATTCAAATAATTTAAAACTTCATCTTCAAATGGAGCCCGTGCATTCACCTCATCTTCCACGAAGCGAAGATGTATCCTCCAAATTAAAGTGCATATTGGACAATATTGGTATTAAACTCATCATCAATATTATCTCCCACTTCATCCTGAATGTCTTCATTAAAAGTATAATCTAAACAGATACCATTATTTTTCTCATTGATTCTAGTTTAATCAAATACAACATCTCTACTTGTTTTGTTGACAGTTGATACAAACGATATCCTTTGGTCTGCAAACTGTAGCCCACAAAGATGCATTCTTCTGATTTACTGTCCAACTTTTTACGTTTTTTCTTTGGAATATGTAAATATGCTTTGCAGACAAATACGCGTAGGTTACTGATAACCACATTTCTACCAGTCCACACTTCTGGAATTTTATTGCTCAGACATTTTTGTAGGGGATCTATTTAACAAATATACAGCAGTCGCCGCTGTTTCAGCCCAGAATTCTTTGGATAAATTCGCTTAAAACAGCATACACCGAACGTTTTCTATTCTTGTTCTCCATTCTTTCCGCCAGTCCATTTTGCTGAGGAGTACATGCTATATGCTGATGTTGAATACCTGAATCTTCTAAAAATTTCAGTAAATTAGTGTTACAGTACTCACGCCCATTATCTGTGCACAAAATTTTTATTTTATTCTCTTTTTGATTTTCTACGTAATTTTTAAATTTAACGAAGTAATCAGTTACTTCGTCATATGATTTTATTAAGTAGATGAACACTTTATGCTTGAAATTATCAATTAGAGTTAGAAAATAACGTGCACCTCCCAAAGAAGTTTTTTTTATCGGTCCACAAACATCTGAGTGAATAAGTTCAAGTTCTTTCGTTGTATGAGTACCAGAGTTTTTAAATGGTAAAACCGTTTGCTTACTTCTGATACAAACGTCACAATGTCTTTTATTTTCATTTTTGAAGTTAAACTCGCTATTCGGAGCAACAACATTTTTCAATTTTTTCGTGTATTCAAAATTGAGGTGTCCTAATCTGCGGTGCCATAAGTCGCAGTCAGTCTTTGCAGAAAATACCTTTTCATCTGTTAAGCAATTTAATTTAAACTGATTATCTTCCAGTCTGTCTGTTGCAATCAAAGTCCTTTCTTCATCATAAATTTCGCAACCTGATTGATTGTATATGACAGTATTACCATTTTTAACAGTTTGACTGACTGACAGTAGATGCAATAATAAATTCGGCGCATGTAGAACATTCTTTATATTCACCATATTATTCCGTCTACTGAATGTGATGATTATTCGCAACTGTTATATGTTTTTGTGAAGAGCGCTGTAGTGATAATTTGAGCTACATACTCTTCAATGGTTTCACAATTTTCCAGTCTGGTGTCTATTAAACTTCTAATTAAACTAACTTTCCGGCATAACCCAGAATCGAATCATGAAATGTTGCTTTTAGTTTTTCCCAAACTTCTTTCGCATTTATGATATTCTGAATATGAATAAAGTTACATGTTTCAATGCATAATATAGTCTTGGATTTCGCCTTTACATTTCTGGTTTTTGTTTCTTTTAATGTAATCGTATGTGTACCATCTATACATGACCACAAATTCTCTTGTTCCAAATATGCACGCTTTGCAAACTGCCATGTGTTATAATTTTCACTGCCTTTCAATTTTTCAATTGACGGTAAATTATTTGATATTGTTCAGCGTATTATATGACACTTTCTTTTATATACGATGTATTCCTCATATTTCATAAACAATATTTACTGCCACGGTTCTGGACCCATAACCTTTTGGAATTTCATATGGAAGCTCAAAAATTACCCAAATAAAATGATATATGAAAATGAATACATTTATTGAACAACACATGAAACAATATATACCTATATTAAATACATAGATACTCAAAACAAAAATAGCAGTCATATGTATGTTGATACAAGGTTCTTATTCCAACAAGTCGTGAGCGTACAAAGCAGTAATATAGAGTCATAAATGCGTTACTTGTTTGAAATTCTCTAGAATTGCGAATTATAAAACCATTGCTTTTTTTAACTTTAGCAACAATTGTATAAATGTGGTCATTGAACGAAAGTTTAAGGTCATATAAAACAGCCAAATCATTGAACAAACTGAGACGCTGGAGACAGGTGCCCTCGAAACTGTAGGGAAAGATGTGATTTTTTTACGAGAGAGATTTGCACCTCTAATAATAGTATTGACTTTAATATCGAAAATAAGAATAGATGTATCATTAGCAAACACACATCAATTGTATGTAACGCACTGCACACTCTGCATTCAGATAAAATTTTAGAATCCCATAACATTTTGCTTATATTAATCGCTGTATATTTCCTGCAACACCTGTCCTACAAACTCACGTTTCAGAGAAAGAAATTCTGGAAGAAAAGCATCAGCGGAACAATATTAGATCTGATAACTAAATCTGGAACGCTCTGTTGAAAATACTCGCTTCACGTGTTATGCAGGAACAGCGCCGGAGTGTGTAAATTGCCATTATCAGGCCATTCTAGCCATACCCAAACAATAGGATCGGTTTTTAACAATTCTACCCTTAAAAATCGGATGAAAAGTGTTGATCTAA
Organism: Rhamnusium bicolor; assembly: GCA_029963845.1. Lineage (NCBI taxonomy): Eukaryota > Metazoa > Arthropoda > Insecta > Coleoptera > Cerambycidae > Rhamnusium > Rhamnusium bicolor. The sequence continues at coordinate 19,079 of JANEYF010002280.1, forward strand.
CATAAGTCCTCCTACAGAAAAATCCTGCGGCGTCCATGATAAAACCCTTGCCTAGTGAATAATACCTATAATCACCCAGAAAAAACCCACCTGCTTTGTTTTTATGATTTCACGTTATGCTTTAGCTTTTACGTACAGAGTTATCACTCTTTGTCGAGTTTTATATTTTTAACACTTACGACCGTACAACAAAAGATACAAAAAAACAAATATTTATTTTGTTGTTGAAAAATGTGAGGGTGCTTTAGAATGGATATTTATTATAGGTCATTTGTATTTTGTTTCTTTAACAGAACCCACAATACTAACATAATTGTTACGTTTTGTTATTTTTTAGTCCCTGCATTACTGCAAATACGAGAAATAATGCAGTTTGATTTAGTGTTCTTTTTACGGTATATATTTGATTGTATGTTGCCACATTTGCATAGTTTGTAACGCATTCTTTTTTTAATTTTGGAAATACAGTAAAATGTTGAAATTGATACGATTTTAAATCGTAATATATTTATTACGATCTAAAATCGTACAGTAGTAACCATTTTCGGATATTATTTTAAAAACTGATGACAAAATTTAAAACAATAGAAGTAAAAATATGTAATAACAATTTTTATATAATTTGCTTAAAAACTTTAAAGAACAACTTTAAATTTGGATTTTATCCTAAAACATATAAATGATCATGTATAAGAAACATTAAAATAGTTAAAGAAAATATTCAAGAGCAATTAGATCGTAAAAGTAATTGAAAGATAAAATAAATTTAATCCACAAACATTTTCTTCAAAATGATATAATGGGGAGTGAGCGTAACATATCCCATAGAATGATAATAGAAGTAAAGCAGACGGTTCCTTGTCTATAAGATGTTAGGCAAGTAAAAGATCCTATACTTCGATAAAGAAAAGCTTTGTCAAAATTTCCAGGTTGTGGAATAGCTCGTCTCCTAGCATCTGTGATTGGCCTTGGCAACGGTAATAGGCTGACGTTAAATAAATGATTTATAAAAATTATATAAACACTTTTACGTATAAATGTTACAAAATGCCTTCTCAGATTTTACAGTGCGATATAAATTTGATTGTAAAATATACGAAATATAGGAATTTATCTCTAGAAGTTGACATTTTAATCAAGAACCAAAATCCCGTCCAAAGTGTTCAAATATTTGTCAAAAATCCAAAATTATCGAAATATATAACGGTAGCTGCCCCAATTTTATGCCAGAACCAATAATGCCCAATAATTGTGGACATATATATGGTTTGCCAATAAATACGCCGAAATTCTGAAATTAATTGATATAATCTACAATTGTGAAAATTAACAAATTTAAGTGTTACACAAATTTATTCCAAAACGAATTTTACATACCCTAACATGTTTTAACAAAAACCAGTTGTTATCTTTGATATTTGAGCTAGAACTGAGAAAGACTGGTATTTAAATTTTAAAGATCAAACTATTTTGGAAAGTGGCATGCGATTGACAGACTAGTTAGTCTGTCAATCGCATGCCACATCAGTCAGTTGACTGATCCTAGTTTATTTTGGTATTTGTCGAAGCAATTTCATGATCACCTTGTTATTAGGGCATGTTTCCAAGGATTAGAACATCTTGTAGTCTACTTTGTGTTCAAGCGCAGGCATTATTGCTCTAGACTGCAGTCCACTTTTAAATAAACCATCTCAATTCACAATTCCAAAAATTGAGACAGGGCAGCAACTTCCATAACAATCTTAACACCTGCTTATGAATATAGTATCCCATTTGAAAGAAACATTTTTTTATCTATAATATCCCTTGGAAGATACTTTGGAAAGATATTACGATCTTAAATTGTAGTATATGATCTAGTATACCGAATCGGTCCCGAAAGTCTTACAGATTCTTCTTGATGTGTGAAAAATAAATAACTAGCCAAGATATTTAAAATATTAATAGATTAATTAATAAAATTACAGTTAGGCAAAAACTACAAAAATATTCTTACAATATAGTTTATTATATATACAACGATGTCTATGGTTCAAATATACTAAGAATATCTATATAGTAATAAGTTAAGGATGCAATAGAATTTAATGAAAAAAAAATTGACGATAGCAAAACAAGTAGTTTTACAAAAATTCTTAATACCTGTGCATGAATATAATATCCCATTTGAATGAAATATTAGTCAAGATAGCGACTTTGACCCAAAAAAGAAACATTTCTTTATCTATAATATCCCTTGAAAAATACCTTGAAAAGACATTACTATCTTAAATTGTAGTATATGATCTAGTATACCGAATCGGTCCCGAAAGTCTTACAGATTCTTACAATATAGTTTATTATATATACAACGATGTCTATGGTTCAAATATACTAAGAATATCTATATAGTAATAAGTTAAGGATGCAATAGAATTTAATGAAAAAAAAAATTGACGATAGCAGAACAAGTAGTTTTACAAAAATTTTTAATACCTGTGCATGAATATAATATCCCATTTGAATGAAATATTAGCCAAGATAGCGACTTTGACCCAAAAAGAAACATTTCTTTATCTATAATATCCCTTGAAAGATACCTTGAAAAGACATTACTATCTTAAATTGTAGTCTAAGATCGAGTATACCGAATCGGTCCCAAAAGTCTTACAGATTCTTCTTGATCTGTGAAATATAAAAAACTAGCCAAGAAATTTCAAATATAAATAGATTAATTAATAAAATTACAGTTAGGCAAAAACTACAAAAACATTCTTACAATATAATTTATTATGTACATCAATGTCTAGGTTTCAAATGTACTAAGAATATCTAATTACTAATACGTTAAGGATGCAATAAAATTTAATGAAAAAAAAATGAATGATAGCAAAACAAGTAGTTTTACAAAAATTCTTAACACCTGTGTATGAATATAATATCCTATTTGAAATATTAGCCAAGATAGAGACTTTGACCCGAAAAGAAATATTTCTTTATCTATAATATCCCTTGGAAGATACCTTGAAAACATATTACTATCTTAAATTGTAGTATACGATCGAGTATACCAAATTGGTCCCAAAAGTCTTACAGATTCTTCTTGATGTGTGAAAAATAAAAAACTAGCCAAGAAATTTAAAATATGAATAGATTTATTAATAAAATTACAGTTAGGCAAAAACTACAAAAATATTCTTACAATATAGTTTATTATATATACAACGATGTCTAAGGTTCAAATTTACTAAGAATATCTAATTACTGGTAAGTTAAGGATGCAATAGAATTTAATGAAAAAAAATGGATGATAGCAAAAAAGTAGTTTTACAAAAATTAAGAATATGAACTGAACCAAAAGAATAAATACATATAAACCCACTAGAGTAGCTGTAAAGTAAAATATATTTAATTATAAACATTAAAATACACAGTGTAACAAAAATGGCAAATGATCTTCAAATAAACAATCTGAGACACATCTCAAAAATAGAGCAGCGCCGGAAGCTCCAGGAACCAAAGTATTCTGTTCGAGTTGGTTTGACAAAAGTTAACTACGGTGGAGTTGTAAACCTTCATTAGGATTTTCTCGTAATTGTTCCAATAACTGAATACCATATATAATCTCCAAAAATCCACCATTACCTCGCCAAATTTCCAAAATCCAATAATCAAGTTTCAATTCAAAAATAAGATGTCTTTATACTGTACAAAAAACTTTACCAAAAAACTATAGGTATCAAGACGTAAGTTCCAAAATATACGGTGTCAAAAACGTATAAAATAAATGAAGAAAAAATTATTTAAAGTTAACCTCAAACACGTAACTTAATAAAAGAAATTATAAATTACAACATACCCAGCAAATCTGGATGTTTAATTTGCTAATAAATTCAATTTACAAATCGATAGCAATCAATAATTTTGTATTAATTAACAAATTAAGTAATATACAATTTTTTCCGAAATTATTTCGAAGCAACCAAAAAACCAAACATGCTTTAACCAGTCTATACTTCGGAAGTACTAAATTCTCTTTATTAATTTCTTGATAGAAAAGAATGACTTTTCCGAATTTCTGGGTATTTAAAGCCAACGAAGTTAACAAAAAATGTGACTGACGTTGTAACCACCAATTCAACAACGTTAAAATTACTAGATGTTTAGAATTGGGACATTTCAAGCGAGTGGTAACACGTTCACCAATTCAAGTTGGGAGACTAATATTTGTGTAGTGACTTTTAGGATGTAATAAAGATAACCGTTTTTATCAGATGTATTGCTCCACCCTCAAAAGAGGGTATAGTCTTGATTCTGAATGATACTTCAATCAGGGTATGACATGGTTTTAAATCATGACTAAACTTTTCATCCATGATGAGAGAGTGATGAATAAACGTCTTACCACTTCCTGGTACTGAGGCGCTTCTAAGGGAGTAGATGAGCTCTCTCGCACTGAGTGACATACTGCCCTTCAATAGAAGATCGGAAAGATTCTACGAGGGAGGAAGACAAGTACATGGCTGAAGGGACGACAGGGAGTGAGTAAAAAGGGCCCATCTGCGGCGTACTTGCCAGGCGTCAGCCTCCCCCACCATTACCATAACTGTTGCCATTAAACTCTTTTGCTAAGATGGAGACATCAACTTTTAATAATAATTTTAAATAAATAAACGCTAAATATTATTGTTTATTAACACGCTTTTATTAGCTTCACCTGTATGTTTGCTTGTTTGTTTGTTTGCTTGTTTGCTTGTTTGTTTGTAACCGACTCTTTGGACTCGATTTTAACCCACTTTAAACGGACAGATTTACTTGAAACTTTGTACACTTATTAAGAACCGGTAACAATACAATAATTTGATAAGTTTATATCATTATCCTGATCAGGATCGCCAATCCTTTCCTCACGTATCCCTGCGTGAAAGCAAAGGCTTAATATGTCAGTAGATTCCATAATTGTTAATTAGCCCGGTGGTCGAGTGGTTTAAGGCAGTCGACGCGAAACGACAGACTCCTCCGGCGTGAGTTCGAACCTCACGGCTGAAATAATTTTTTTTTTTTCAGAAATATCTGTTGGATCGTAATATGTTATAATATCAGCATCAATAAGCAATATAAATATAGTTTAAAACAACTAAAAAAACACGCTTTCATAGCACATCAAACTAAAAAGTTAAAAATAAATATAGTTTAAAAAAACTAAAAAACACGCTTTTAAAGCACATCAAACTAAAAAGTGAAAAATAATTATTAATATAAACTGAAAATAATAATGAACGAAAAATACTAGTATTATTGTGAAAAAAGCGTGGGGTGCTTTGTGCAATATTTTTCGTATATCGAGCACCCCACGCTTTTTTCACAATAATACTAGTATTTTTCGTTCATTATTATTTTCAGTTTATATTAATAATTATTTTTCACTTTTTAGTTTGATGTGCTTTAAAAGCGTGTTTTTTAGTTTTTTTTTAAACTATATTTATTTATACAATATTATCAATTTTTACTTTAAGAGGGCTAATCAAACCAGTGTTTGTAAGGTAATTTTTAAAATTTTATTTCTTCCATATGGTTTGGTCAAATTACACCAAATTTGGAGGATCAGTAGTTGAAAGTGTACTAGAGGGTACATGTATATCTATTATAATTAATTTTCACTTTATGTAGGGAAAATTTATACTGTAAGTATAAGTGAAATTTGAACATGATTAGCTCCTGAATTATATCAATCGGTAAAATTCGAGGTAAAATTCATACATATCTTCTAGAATGAATCTTCATAATTATGCTCAGCAAGTTTCAAACTTTTATTCCGTACTATTTGGTTAAAATGAATTTTCTAAATAAGTATCTTTGTCACTACAAATGGAGCAAGGAACTGTTACGTCTATCGGGAATCGCACCTCAATGAAGTCAGTGAATAAAACGTCCAGTGAAGGTATAGTCAAGAGCAAAATTATTCAGCTGCGCATGTATAAAAACTTTCTAGAGAGTGACACAGCTATCCGAAGCTTTTTCCCGACTAGGCCCCTTAATACAAATATTTATGTTTCATTCAGCATCGGAAGAACTGGTTCATTGCAGGATTTACACTGACTTCCGTCTTTCAGCCCTGCCCATTTTTATAGATCTTGTATTTTAAACTTGTGAAATCTAATTAGAGGCCGCAATGCCTTCTTTATATCTCCTCATATTTATCATGGTGTCCATAAAGTATAACTATTTAATAATTTAGTTAATCTCCAAACTACCAAAATGTTAGTATTGGGTTGTTTCTTACACGCATGTGACATCATGACGTTTATTTCAGTCGCCTGGAAATTGAATTGAAAATTTTATAAGATTAAAAAAGTACCCTGGGAATACGTGTGTTATTAATTTCAAGGTTTACAGGGCCAGTCACGCTCACCAATTTAATCAGTATTATTACTCCTTCAACAGAAATTAAAATGTGGGATTAATATTACTATAACTTCTTTTTTAATTATTTTTTTTATTAGATGTGTAACTATAACCTTATTATGAGAACGCGGACAAAATTTCATGTATACAGAGGTGTATCAAAAATACGTACCAACATTTCTAAGTAGTACCTCAAATAATAAGCGGAGTTTGCTGAATCAATACATGTCCTATTATGAACAATTATAAAATTAAAATAAAACAGATATAGAATTGAAATTAAGTATGGCTAGGTTTAGAGGATGACAAATAAAATTAAAATAGTACAATCGTAATATTTCATAGAGAGCGACACTAACACTACTGTTATTGAAAACTTTGCTTTTAATTTTTATGAGGTTAGCTTCTTCACGTCGCTCTTAAAACGTATGAAGTATCCTTTAATTTTACATGAAAAAAGATCTTGCCTAAAGTCGCTAAAGTGCACCCTTCTCGAGTTTTTTTGAGATTGAGAATGGCAAGTCATACGCAATGAATGAGCAACAAGTGTGATATGTCAGAGTCACAATTTCTTTTTGGGGTGAATAATATCATCTCAATTAAAAACAATTTCTAAATGTCATTTTACAGTAAACTATCTCATCAATTTTATTACATGGTAAATGCGTGCAGGCGTCTTGTCTAGTAGGTCTCGATCTTAGCGGGTGTGTCGACTATCAGCTAGGTAGTTACTAATAAAATCAGCCATTTCATTGGCTGTTAATTTATGAAGTGAATGAGGATGTCTCACTATATTAAAAGTTGAATTTCTTTTTATCATATATGATACAGAAGTACAGAAAAAAATTATAAAAGTTTGGATTCATTTAATATTACCGTCAGTTAATCAACCAATGAAATAATGTGCCCTGTGATATGGCCGAACCTGTGTTGCAATATTTTCTTTATTTAAGTATTGTTTTGGTAGCTAAAAACTATTTGAGAATATTTGTGATTTTGAACGATTTCGAGAATTTGTACATTAATTTTTGTATCAGGTTGAGTGGAAGAGCAAGCATTTTGGATGTCATAATCCAGAATGGTTGAACTCCGCCTGTTCCACAAATCACTAATACTAATACATGTTGATAGGTATTATTGTATATGTGTATGTATATGTATGTGTATATGTGTGCATGTATGTGTATATGTATGTATGTGAATATATATATATATATATATATATATATATATATATATATATATATATATATATATATATATATATATATATATATATATATATATATATATATATATATATATATATATATATATATATATATATATATATATATATATATATATATATATATATATATATATATATATATATATATATATATATATATATATATATATATATATATATATATATATATATATATATATATATATATATATTCTTTGCTCATGTATGTATTATATAGTTGTGGAATAAAGACTTATTATTATTATTATTATTATATCAAACATTTTCAACACTATTTTAATTTGGTTACAAAATAAAGGTATTTACGTACTTTTGAACTTAATGTATATATTATATTTATTTCAGTAATTGTGCATTTTTTGGTCGTTTTTATTAAGACTTATATCCACTTCATGAATTGAGAAGAAAGTGATTCTATTATTGATTTTTACTATTGCTATTTATTATTTATAATTTAAATTCTTCACAATCAGGTTAGAGTTAAAAATAAATAAGAATGGTTATAATAATTAATTAATATTTGTTTTCAATCGTCAACTCCGTAACAGCAACGTAGATTAAATCTATAACATAACCTAACTTATTCGATTTCTGTTTATTTTTTAATATTTAAATGTCGAAGTTTTAAAACAGGTACAAATAAAATTTTCTCTTCGTACTAAGTAAACAAAATCTATGTGAATTAATTTATAGTAGTATTTACAATTGATTAAGTAATCACCAATCACGCTTTCAAATAATACGTAAAAAAGGCGGTACCGCCTTCGCTTTCACTGGCTGCCTATGTTTGGCACCAAACCTAGTCAGATCACGTCATAAGACTAAAATTCAAAACATTATTATTTTTTTAACTCCTTTCCTACTAACAGTAGTTCAACTGAAGTCCCAGTGTAGACTCAAACATAGATACTTGTGTCTGAATTGTTCAGTGTTGTACACTTGATTTAAAAAAAAAACTGGTACAACTCTTGTAATCGAAAATCTTAATAGTTTAGTTGTGTGTATATGTCTGTAAATAGGGCTGGCCAGGCATGTCGAGAGGGGGTGGAGAAGAGGTGATTTACCCCGGACCTGGGTTTTTTTGAGGAGATCGGTTTTCTTTGTGTTTTTAAACTTATTAAACCTTTCTCTTTCATTTTATTCAAATGGAATTTTAAAAATAATTAGAAAATAACTTTTTCAAAACATTTTCAAGCCTGCCATATTATTGTTTAAAAAAATAATATTTGTTACGGATAATTCTACTAATGGTTGTAATTAAAATACTAACTGAATAATGAAAAGTCTATTTTGAAAATAAGAACACAAAAATACCACTTGAGATTAAAAAGAATGTAAACAATGCAAACTGAACATAAAAATACAATAAAGAAATAAAATAAATGAACTTCAATTACGTAATACAGAATTAACTAATATTTTGTCATTGCTCCATTAGCGTCTAAAACTGCCTGAAGTCTTGCAGGCATGGACAAAATCAGATTTCTTGCAAGGTCAACTTCTTGCGACAAGTTCTCCCAAGCGTCTTCAATTATCCCTTCCATGGTTATTTAATTTTTTTATATGTTTCACCATTAGTCCCCATACATTTTCAATTGGATTTAAATCCGGACTTTTAGATAGCCACGGTAACAACTCTATGTTTTTATTAAGAAATCATTGCCTGACACGATGGGCCGTATGTATGGAGCAGTTGTCTTATTGGAAAATAAAATTATTTTCCGAAAACACCTCTATTACTGACGGCAACATAATATTGTCTAATATTTCAATATATTTAATGGAATTGAGATGACCACCACTGTTCCACACACACCTAACCCATTTAGGCTCATCCAAGCTCAGACATTGACTGAAAAACCTTCCTGATATTTGTGGATCGAAAGTATATTTTTCGTCGTATCTAGTGGAAGGAGGCCTATATACGCGAACATGTCCATCGTTACAGGATTTAAAAACCTTTTCGTCAGAAAAGACAACTTGTCCCCAGAAGTTTTCATCATTGATTATATAGTTGAGTGCAAAAATAATCCTACTCTGCTTCTTTTCTTCTGAAAGTTTGTATTTTTTAGCCGATGAACAACTCAAGTCGCTTGTAGTTTTATTCTTCTGCAGGCAGTAGATACCGAAGCAGGGAAATTTGTCTCTGAAATTGCATTTACTGCAGTCTGAAAAGGGTTTTCAATTAGGTAATATATAAGATTTTCATCTTCTTGATTATTGCTCTTTCTGGGCCCACCGGAACCAACTTTACGGGATACCGTTTGGTTGGTTTCCCATTGTTTTTTAACACTCATTATTGTGGTTTTACTCACATTGTATTCAGCAACAAGTCTTCTTATGGACCAACCATCTTCAATTTTAGAAACAATTCGAAATTTTTGAATATCTGTTAGATGTCGAACCATTTTTAATAATGACGCCACTGATTAACGTCAAAGTGACATTTGTAAGATTATTAATATCAATCAAAGAACGAATGATTTACATAGCTAAAAGAAAGTGTACCTGTTTTTATTGAAATCAACTGTACGTGTAGTGCTATATCACTTTTAACCTTGAAAAAAGTCCGAAAACTCGGACGAAACGTAGGATAAATTGTTCATGTACCTGGCTGAAAGTCCTCTAGAAATAAAAATAGGAAAGAAAGTTTTTTATTGAAGAAATAATTTATATATTATTAATATGCTTTGGTTAAAAACAACTTGTTTATAATAAACAGCTTTATCTCCTTCAATAAATTAAAATTGCATGTACTTGTATCGCCTTCTGCATACACATAAAGCAAAACTTAAGTTTAAAAAATGAAAAGAATATACGAGAAAAGCCGTAAACTTATCTTTTACTTAGATATGTCGGCAGATAAAAAATAAAGTATCCCATTTTAAATAGCCGTCGTCTAGGGTAGTTAGAGTTGAATAAGAAGACAAAACTGAATGTACTGGAATATAGCATAAAGTATGTTTGAAAGTTTAATGTTTCCAGCGCATGCATATTCATGTAAAATGGCAAGATACGAACATTATCGTGAGTGTAATTTACATAACTAATTCTTTACCAACTTACTAATTTATATTCACATAATTATTAAATCAGATAATTTGTACTTGAATAAGAAACTTCTATACAAAATAAAGGCATCAAGAACAAATAGAAAAATTCTAACTAATTTTAAATTGCATACTTTCTAGTTAGGCTTACTTGCTTAAATTTCACCGTCTGTGTACAAGCTTTGTACTGGGAAGTGTTCTTTTGTTCAAAAATAAATGGTTTAGGTCGCAGAATATATCCACACAACCGATTCTATACAAGCCGCGAAGTAACAAATAACAACACTATAAAGTGATCCTACCGGGATCCGATGAAGTTTTGCTTGAGATATGCGCAACAATAAAGGAAGCTGCGCCGTAACGTTGAATTCAAAACTCTGTGAAAACAGTAGCAGATATCAAACAAGTCAAATTTTCTAAAATAAAGTCATTATGGGCATATGTTTATCTTCAACAGTTTAGGCGATGGGGGCGTTCAAAGTTGAACGATATAAAATGCATTTCCAACGGTAATAAGGACTGTTTACTTAGTCGATGAAATATCAAGTTTTTTGAATAGATTAGACTGATACCTCATTACACCAAAAATCCTACGCCCTAAATCGCTTAGACCAATTAGCCTGACATCATTTCTGTTGAAAGGCCTGGAGAAGGTGCTGGACGGATATATCAGGGGGAACATTATGAATCATCACCCCCTCAGTACGTCTATCGGACAGGAAAATCAACAGAACTAGCACTTAACAACCTAGTTGAGAAGATCACCCAATCCCTTCAAATGAAGGAAATTGCGGTGGCAGCCTTTCTCGACATTGAGGGAGCAATTACTAATGCACTGCCTGACTCCTTATATGCAGCAGTGGCTGCCAGAGGAATTGAGCCTACTATAGGTGACTGGATTCGTGCTATGCTATCAAAGAGGACCATAACAACGTCTCTACAGGGAGAAACAGTAAGGTTTAGAGCCACAAGAGGATATCCGCAGGGTGGGGTTCTCTCCCACCTTTTGTGGTCACTTCTTGTGGACAACCTACTGGCTATATTCACACTGTGGGAGGTTGAGGTTCTAGCATATGCAGATGATCTAGTCATACTAGTCAAAGGAAACTCTGAATAATTAATATCGAATACTCTTCAAGATACACTGGATGCAGTGAATAACTGGTGTGACAGGGAACAGATGTCTGTAAACCCTCAAGAAACAGTATTAGTACTATTCACCCGGAAAAGGAAGCTGGAGGACTTAAGACCTCCCCCTTAATGGGTGAAACTATTCCATTTGCGGAGGAGGTGAAATATCTAGGAATCACACTAGATAGATCACTTAATTGGAACTCCCATCTGGAAAAGATAATCCACAAAGCAAAGCTGTCCTTATGGACATGCTGTCGTATTTGTGGCAAATTCTGCGGCATGGGTCCCCAACAAATTTACTGGATCTACATCACGGTCATCAGACCAATGATAACATACGGATCCATTGTTTGGTGACCGAAAGAATCACAACTGACGGCCAAAGCCAAACTCTCTGGACCACAGAGATTAGCATGCATTACCGTAACAAGAGCAATTAGTACCACACCGTCAGCTGCAATGGAAATCCTCCTGGATTTACCCCTCCTCATATATACTTGAAGAGAGAGGTCAGGTGGGCAACCTACAGATTGCAACAACCGGCCATTAAATATGCCGCAGACTATGGAGCGGAACAAGTTGCTGGATGACATAGAGAATCACAGCATCCTGAGAATACCCTCGGATACTATGCCTACCATGACCAACGACGAGCTGACCTTCAACATCCTTTCTTCGAAAAGAGGTGAGTGGGTTGGGAATAAAGCCGACCTACTGAGGGCAGACAGTTGCTGGTTTACAGACGGCTCCAAAACTCCCGAGGGGACAGGAGCCAGAGTACATAGCTGCAGACCAAGGTTGAGGATGTCTTAAAGCCTATGTACTCATGCAACTGTTTCTCAAGCTGAGGGTCTTGCCATTGAACTGTGTGGGAGAAGGCTGGAATATATGCATCTTACACGCAGATCGATAAAAATTTCCTCAGATAGCCAAGCAGCTATAAAAGCTCTTGGCTCCTATTAGTGCAACTCTAAAACGGTATGGAATTGTCAGAAGGCTCTAAATCATTTGAGCAAAACCAAAAAAAGTGACTCTGGTCTGGACACCCGGCCACTCTGGTATGGAAGGTACCGAAATAGCTGACTCCTTGGCCAGAGAAGAAGCGGGATCACCAATCATTAGACCAGAACCGATACTTGGCATATCTTTAAGTACTGCTAAGATGGCTATCTCAATCTGGGCTGAAAGGAAAACTCTCCAGTATTGGCAAGAGTTACCAGGATTAGTTCATTCGAAGGCGTTTATAAAATACCCTTTGAAATCAAGAACTAAGAAACTTTTAGAGTTAAACAGGGTAAACCTAAAAACTCTAACAGGCCTATATACCGGGCACCGCCTTAATTTAATGTCATTGTATGACGCCGTGTAATGTTATGTTTTGACGTCAGTTGTCGTCATACAGTGACGTCTTTGGGATTTGATTTAGGACCGTCGTGTGGATGTCATATATGCGTAATTCTAGACGTCAATACGTCATAAGGATAACCTAATATAAGTGAAAAAAGAACTAGGATCTCTTGGGTCGGCCATAAATCACCATTACAATTTAATTTTTTCTATTTCATATCGTATTTTTCTTATAATTCTCATAAATTCGATTACATGTTAAAATGTAATATTTATTGCATAACACTGTGGAGTATATACACACTGGCGAGCGTTAAAATGATTAAATATTTTTTACTATGCAGCGTAGCGAATACTATACCAAAGACCGTTACGCGAAAATAACTATCTCTACGCGGTTATAAGGAAAGGTCAACTGGTAGCAGAGACTTCGCGCAGAGATCCTGGTTGCACGACTGGTTGCATATTACAAATATATAAATAAACGCATACATACCAATTAATTGAATTATACAGTGCGGTCCATATGTATGGAATAAATTCATTTTAAGCGTAATTATGAAGTTTTAGGAAAAATTCTGGAACAGGTCGTTTAATTTGAAGTTGAAATTTTTTAGCATGAAAATAATATGCCCCGCATAAATTATGTCTAAATTATGTCTACTTCCCGAAAATTTTTAATCAGGAAGGGGATAGTGTAGCACCTCATTCAAAAGTGATTTTGACTCTCTATTCAGCAGTATAACATTTTTTAAATTTGGGCATTAATTTTTGAGAAAATTAATTTTTAAAATACAAAATTTTGTGAATGTCTTGTAAACTCAGTTGAGGTATTTTTTGCTGAATTATTGGTTTTGAGGGAATATTAAAACTGATCTGTTGTTGTTTTTAATGTTTTTAATACAAAATTGCACCCACCTCAACCCTTCAAATAAAATGAAGCGCAGAGTCTCACATAACATTAATTTGTAATTTATTTTACAATTAAATTAAATGGTCAAAATGATGCCAGTCGCTTATTTTGTTAATTTCTTCGGTTATCCTATTTTTACATCTGCAATATTGTCTGGTCGATTAACATACACTTTTGGTTTTAAATAACCCCATAAAAAAATAATCAAGAGGGGTTAGATCGTGGGATCGAGATGGCCATTCAATAGTTCCACGTCTTCTAATCCACCTGTTAGGGAAAACTTCGTTTAAGTAATTTTCCACTCTACCAGAATAATGCCTTGTTGGTACCAAATAGACCTGTCTATATCATTTGGTTAAATACTATCAGGAAAAAGTGCTTTTAATGTAGCCACTAAAAATGTCGTCAAAAAATCTATATAAATATCAACTGTGCCTTAAAAAAAAATAAGGGCTATTAATTTGATTATTAATGAGACCAGTACAAAAGTTCATATTCTGAGGAAATTGTGTGTGAGCCTCCTTCATACAACGAGGATTTTCTCTGCTCCAATATCAACAGTTCTGGCGGTTTACCGTTCCGTTTAATTGAAATGTGGCCTCATCAGAAATAAATATAGTTTAAAAAAACTAAAAAACACGCTTTTAAAGCACATCAAACTAAAAAAGTGAAAAATAATTATTAATATGAACTGAAAACAATAATGAACGAAAAATACTAGTATTACTGTGAAAAAAGCGTGGGTTGCTCGATATACGAAAAATATGGCACAAAGCGCCCCACGCTTTTTTCACAATAATACTATTATTTTTCGTTCATTATTGTTTTGAATTTATATTAATAATTATTTTTCACTTTTTAGTTTGATGTGCTTTAAAAGCGTGTTTTTTAGTTTTTTTAAACTATATTTATTTTTCACTTTTTAGTTTGATGTGCTATGAAAGCGTGTTTTGTAGTTTTTTTAAACTATATTTATATTGCTTATTGATGCTGATATTATAACATATTACGATCCAACAGATATTTCTGAAAAAAAAAATATTTTTTTATTTCAGCCATGGGATTTGAACTCACGCCCAAGGAGTCCGTCGTTTCGCGTCGACTAAGACTTGCCCGCTCGGCCAACGACCGAACTGAGAATCACGGAATATACTTACAATATTAAGCCTCTTGCTCTCACGCAGAGGATACGTGAGGAAAGGACTGACGGTCCTGATCAGGATAATGATATAAACTTATCAAATTATTGTATTGTTACCGGTTCTTCGTCGTAAGTGTACAAAGTTTCAATTAAATCTGTCCGTTTAAAGTGGGTCAAAATCGAGTCCAAAGAGTCGGTTACAAACTAACAAACAAACAAACATACAAGTGAAGCTAATAAAAGCGTGTTAAAAACAATTTTGTTTATAAACTGCAAATCTGCTAGTATTCTATTCATCATTAATTCACAGAATTCTTGCCTTCGATCAGGATCGCCCTTATTTAACTCCTGAACCAACTTAACTTTATAAGAATGGTATTTTTCTTTCTTTAAAGCTCGCAGAATCGATGATTTACTTACATCATTGTCGGCAGGAAATTGTCTAGTTGGTTCATGAGGATTTTCCTCAATATCTACCAGTGCATCTAATTGTTTTTCCTCATCAAACTGAGGAGTTCTACCTGGTTTTTCAATATTTCTTACATGTCCAGTCTCACAATATTTGTTTTCAATTTTATTGACTGTAATAATTGCTGACCAGGGTATTTATTATTAAACATTTCTCAAACCTCCTTTTGAGTTCTTGTATTATTACCGCATCATATCATAGTTAGAATATCTATTCTCTGAATTAGCCATAATAAAGTTGAATAAATAAAAAAATCTTATTAAATACCCTGATGCGTGTATGTAAATGACAGTAATTGAAAAAAAATATATTCCATGACCCATTTTATTGCACAATTAATGGTGTTATTTCTTTAGGTTTCTTTACTGATTTTTTAGTGTCAGTTTTAAAAAAACATTCACAAAATGTTACATTTTCAAAATTTATTTTCTCAGTAATTAATGCCCCAAATTTAAATAAATCTTTTTACTGCTGAATGGAGAAGCCAAATCCCTTTCGAATGAGGTGCCACACGGTCCCCCTAATAATTTTCAGGGAGTAGTCATAATTGAGAGGGAGTGAACACGAGGGCTATTATTTTCATGTTGAACAATGTCAATTTTAAATAAAAAATCGGCCTGTTTCAGGATTTTTTCTAACAGGTTAGAATTACGATTAAACAGAATTTATTCCATACGTATGGACCACACTGCATAAAGGATCTTTAAAAATATGTTTTTTTTTATATAACTGCCGGCTCTGGAAAATGGCAAATATTTTCGTTGCCTGTACGTTCAGTGTACTTCGTCAGAAGAATACTTCACAACACAAAAGAATTACGGACAAGTCAGTTGTCTGGGAACGAACACTTACATTACTATCGTTTCAAATAGTTACTTACAGGTGACCTAAATATTTCAAATTTTTCTTTTGTTCTTTGTCATAAAATTTATCCTTGAAGACACCTCTATTAACAGGCTATATTCTATAGAAAGAATTTTTTTCTGAAGTTCTTTTAGATAAAATTTCTTTTTCCTTTCTAAAAATTTTTTAGCACGCCACATAATTCATCAAAAAAAAAAACTAACGGTAATCGTGATAGCTAAATAAAGTTTGTAATTTCTGAGTGATCTTTTAAAACAATCTAATTAATTATTTTAAAATTTTCCTAAAATAGTTAAAGTAATTAAATTCTGTTGAGTACCAAACAAACTTCACCCTAGATCCAGTCTTGAACCCTCATCAGCGGTTTGTTATTAGCCATCCATAACAATTATAGGTCTAACCCATATTTGATTATGATATCCAAATGCAATTAGTGCATAATAATTATATGAAATACCGCTTAAATTATGGGTGTGTTTGTGGTAAGCATATTCACAAACAGCTGAGCAGCATTGCATTATGGAATAGACGTGGAGTCAGTGTGGCCAACATAAACAGTAATGCAATGCGGTGTCGATTTAATCCTCTGTATATACGGAATGGATTAGTAAATTTTATTACTGCTTAAGATCTGTGGTTTTTACGTAGATTTAGATTAGATTAGAATTTTTTTCCAAACGTTAAATGTTATGTATTACATTTTGTTTAAATTTATACAAACATGCAAAATTTAGGAACATTTTTTATGGTGCATTAGGTAACAGGTACTTATTTGAGTTTAGAGGTTTCAATATTTCTTTTAAATTGTGTAGTTTAGGCAAGATACACAACAGAATGTAGAAAAATAACATCGGCTTAAATAAATTGTTTATCAGTACAAAATGTGAGGTGAGATATCAAGATAGAATTGATATATGGTCTGAATAGATTTCATTTCAAAAATATTAATGTCAAATTGATTTTTTTTTTGTGTCGGTTTAACAACAGAAGCAAACGCAACATTCAAATGAATACTATAGAAACAACATTTTTAAATCACAACAGTACTTAAGTACATGTGAACATTAAAGGCTCATGGAATTATAGTAAAGAAGAGAGAATTTAATTTTGAAGAATTTTTCGACTGTCAATGAAAACATGTGGACTTACCAATTTCCTCGGAGCGGCACCCATTTCTTCGTTTCTTCTTTGCACTGTAGTTGCGTATTTATCGTAAAAGAGAGAGAAGCGAGTGAAATCATTTATAGTTATTAATATAATAATTAATAAGCACTTTTAGAGAGAGCGAACGTAGCGACTATATTTATTAGCACTCTATACAGGAATCGTACCAATTCTCTGTTATGTCCATGGTTAAGCCGCGACGATTCATTGACAGCATATTAATCGCGTAGTGGATGAAAGGGAAAAGTGAAAGTATGCCTTTTGTGGTTCCATTGGTATAGCCATTTTTGAAGAACTTAGATATTCCAAAAAAGAAAAACAAGAAATCATATATCCGAATTTGCCATCAGCTCTAAGACCTGTTCCTTACAATGCATCAGACTTATCAGTGCTAACTGCACCTTTAGATTGGCAAAATATTGTTTTGGGAAGTAATGGAAGTACTAACGAGTCTTCAGACAGCCCATACCAGTGTTCCGACCCTACGTATATTCCAGAATGTTTTATTGATCCTCACTTAATTGCGCAAAATGAATTGAATGATTTGGCATGTGACTTGGGGCTGTCAATACAACAAATAGAACTTCTTTGTTTCCGACTTAAGATGTGGAACTTACTGGCTACAGAAACAAAAATTACAGCTTTTAGAAAAAGAAATGCAACATTATCCACATTTTATAATATATAAAATTCACTATGCGCGTGTATTTCTATTGATGGTTTAATGCAAGAACTAAATATGGAGCATTCCTCTTCTGAGTGGCGCTTATTCATAGATTCCTCTAGATACAGTTTAAAAGCTGTATTACTACATAACGTAAATTTAAAACCATGTATACTGATTGCCCATTCAGTAACAATGAAAGAGGATTATGACAATATGAGCACCATTTTAAATAAAATTAATTACAACAAATACAAATGTCAAATATGTGGGGATTTAAAACTAATAGCTATTTTAGTAGGGCTTCAAGGAGCTTTTAGAAAATATTGCTGTTTTCTTTATTTGTGGAGACGATTGTGTAGTAAAGTAACTTCCTTGACCTTATTAGATATGTCAACAGCTTTTGATTCCTTAAATACTGAACTGCTAATAAAAAAGTTAAAATTCTACGGGATAGAGGAGAATATCTTAATGTGGCTCACGTCTTACCTACTAAATCGTTATCAATATACATGTTTTAACACCATAAGTGGAAGAAGACTCTCTAACGAACGTTTGCTACTCTCGGGAGTGCCCCAAGGCTCGATCTTGGGGCCCTTGTTTTTAACATCTACACCGCAGACTTGCCACAAGTCACGAAGTACTGTTCCCTGCACATGTACGCTGACGATATACAACTTTACCTTGCTTTTGATGTGACGAAACCTGAGGAAGCCCAAACCAAAATTAATCATGATTTAAATGAAATAAAAAATTGGACTCTTCAGAATTCACTCCTATTAAATCAAATAAAAGTAAAAATATAATCTTTGGCACTGCAAATAAATTAAAAATTCTTACTCACTTTCAATTATCAATTGACAATATAATTATAGAACAAGTTGACAAGGTGAAGAACTTGGGGCTAACCTTTGATAAAAATTTAAACTTTATTCCTCATATATCAGAAGTCCTTAGAAAATGTTTCTGCTCTTTTAAACAGATTTCAAGTTTAAGAAATATCCTTGATAGGGCCACTAAACTACTGTTATGTGAGTCCTTAGTCTTATCACACGTCAACTACTGTGATTATGTTTATGGGCCTTGCCTAAATTTATCAGAAGCAAACAAACCTCAAAAAAATCCAGAATATCTGTATTAGATTTGTAACAAATAGTTCTATCTACGAGCATATAACACCACATATCAGGGAGTTACAACTACTAAAAATAAATGAGAGGCGCTTCCTACATTTCACCTCACTATTAAATAATGTCATCCTAACGCAAAAACCTATTTATCTCTATGATAAACTAATTGCGAGAAATGTTATGGATAACCGAAACTTGAGATATACAAACGACCAATTGCATACATTAAGGCCTAAATATGAAACATTTCGATCTTCCTTTACCTGCCTCTCGACTTATGTCTATAACAATCTACCTCCACAGCTACACAATAAATCAACAAATGTACTAAAACGTCAACTAAAGTCTCTGATTTTGGGCGGCGAATTAAACATAAATTTAAAATTGTTTTAGACGGTGATAAAATAGTGATAAAATCTAGACATCATATAGATAAATACTGTTTTTGATATATATTATATGTTCACATACTGTAGATACATGTACTTAGATATACGTTAGATATACTCATATTGAAATATTGAATATTATATACTATACTATCTTATGCTGGATAAAATCATAAGTTAGATATTATATACTGTACTAATACTATACCAATGGTATCCTAGGTTAGTAGTTTTGATATCAGTGTATACTGTACCACTAACCTTTTGTGTTAAATTCCTTCTATTTTACACAATAAAGACATTTATTTATTTATTTATTTATTTATTTATTTATTTATTTATAAAAGAACATTATGTGAAAAGAATTTGGCCAGAAAGGAAAAAATTTGAACCAAGAACTAATAATATTAAATATGGGCACCTTGTAGACCTTAAAAATGTTCTTTTGCCACCTCTTCATATTAAACTTGGGCTAATGAAAAATTTTGTAACGACTATGAATAAAGAGGGTGAAGTATTTGAATACTTAAGAGAACTTTTCCCCAATTAAGTAACGCCAAACTTAAAGAAGGCATTTTTATTGGTCCTCAAATTGATTGACGATGTAGATTTTAAAGGAACACTCAACAAGCAGGAACTTAGAGCTTGGAACTCATTTGTAAGCATAGTCGGAGGATTTTTAGGGAACAAGAAGGCTGAGAACTACAAGCAACTAGTAAGCGAACTTTTAGATTTGTCCAAATGCTTGGTTGCCGTGTGTCTTTAAAAATTCACTTTCTGCATTCTCATTTAAATTTTTTTCCTGAAAATTTGAGTGCGGTAAGCAACGAGCAAGGAGAAATGTTTCATCAAAATATCAGGACAATGGAAATTCATTATCAAGGACGATGGGATCCAGCCATGGATGGTGATTACTGTTGGTTCTTATAAAGCAAGACGATTTGACCCCAATAAAAGAAAAAATTAACTGAGCATATGTTTTTCAAAAATTATTCTGTATCGTTGTAGATATATCTATGTAAGCCTAATACATCATTGACATATAGCAATAGATAGATTACTAAAATTAACAATAATGTTATTCCTGCCCCGTAATGTTTTATTAATGTAATAAGAAAACGTTACCCGTTTACGACTTTTTGCCTCTCATGTCTGTAATCAGAAGACTTTATTCCAGTGGGATATTCGGGTACATGTTACAAAAAATATATATTTTTTTGTCCGCCAGTCTAATAAGACAGACTCATGTTAAACAAAATATATACCGCGATCCCAACAGAGTTCTCCGTACCCCCAAATGGAGTCACGACCCCTAGTTTGAATATCACTGCTTTACGGAATACTATTAGAGTAGTGACCTGCTCTCGACTGATAAGATAAATGATTGAACTAAAGATATCCTACATGCAGCCTTTCTATACATATTTTATATAAAAGTCCTTTGTGCTGCACCCTAATTCGTATCTGCCAACCAGCTGTAGATAATGAAATTTACACTAGCTGATGCTTGTATATAATTGCATAAGCACAGATCCATTCCCACAACATAATAATATTAGAATTTGTGTTATCCAGAAGCTCTATTAAATTTATGTCTACATTAATATCATACCAGACATGAATTTTAATTTATTAGTACATATTTGTGTAGTCATAAAATGGACATGTATATTGGGAATATTAAGGTTTTAAACTTTTTCGACCGTAAAATTTTTAAATTTCATTTTGCACATAACCTTTAACATAACCACATAACCAGAGTTTAGATGAACTGAACGTAAGTAAATACAGTGATTTTCAATGCAAACAAGCCACCTTAAGTATCTCTCATATTTGTTATTTATTTGAAAATCGCTGAGATATGTCAACAAAGATGTCAAATGTGACAAGAATGTTTTAAATAAAAATTGTAGTTATTCTTCTAAAATTGTATTTGATGTTGATAACAGAAAAGCTGTTGGTCTAGGTATGCGTAACATATTATTACGCAAATGGACTATGTCGACTATGATAATTCCAGGGGCGTGCGGTGAGTTTTGATACAGGGGAAGCAGTTTGTGATATAGAGTGATGGGTAGCGCGAGGCCCCGAGCGAAGCGAGGCAAAAATTATTTTAATAAAAGGGACGTGGCTTCCGTATACTCATTTTAAAACAAATGTCGAAAGCTGCAAAGTTATGATATCTAGAAAAAAGTACACTTGTAGGACCGCACTCCTCAATAAACATAAAACATAAAAACCACAAAAATTAGACAACCCCCGATTCCAAAGCCGAAGCTGCACGGGCGAGGGTTACACTTATGAAAAAAACGCAGACACACAACCATATCCACCGACATTGCCAGCGCCGGTGGCGAGGATTGAACCCGCAGCGAAATAGAGAGTTTATTAAGTAGTTAACATGCACATACCTACCTATTTACAATGTAGTTTAATCCGCCTCTCTTTTTTTGTTTTTTGAACATCTTCACAAAGTCACTTTCTACTGTTAACAGGGACAATTTTGAAAGCCGCTCTTCACTGGTTAAATTTCTTGAAAAAGTTTTTATTCTCGTGTCCGTTTTGATGATTTTGAAAAAAAGACAGCCATTCCACTAATACTTGAAAAAAACACTTTGCACTCTTTAAGACACGCTGCAGATTGAGCTAGAACTAAATTTAATCGATGCGCAAAACAATGTACAAATATTGCATTCTGAAAAGTCTCTTTTACTTTGGCCTGCAGGCCCCCCAATTCACCAGCCATTACAGCGACCCCATCATAACTTTGGGCGATAAGTTTGGCACCACACTGTAGATCATCGACTATCTGACAAACTATAGTATATAAAGCTGCGGCCGTTCATGGCGTTGCTACGTCTAAAAATCCTAAAAAGCGCTCTTGGAATTTCCCATTTGGATTTATGTACCGTACTACGATTGACAACTGACTAATATTCGTAATATCGGTTGTTTCATCTAACATAACTGCACTAAAGGAGCTTTTTTATTTCTTGCTTGATCTTTTCTAAAACAATATTGCTTATCGACTGAATCAAATCATTTTGAATATGATTTGATGTACCGCGAAATATCGTGGAGTGTTCCAGATGGTTACTTAAAATTGTATCGTATTTTGCTAATAAATCAACTAAATTGATAAAATTGCCCCTATTAGCAACGATTCGAGATTCAGTATGACCTCTAAAACTAAGTTCATTTTCGCCGAGAAAACAAACAATATCAATAAGTCCTTTTAACACTTTCTTTCAACTGCTGATCTAATGAATGCCTCAATTCGTGATTTTCCAAATGTTTATTCATTTAGTACCGCTCCCAAATGAGTTTCACACTTACCATACCTTTTTGTCACTTTGTGAATGTTGTTTAAATCTGAAAAGCCATTTTTATTCCAAACACCTTTTTCATTTGTGAACAGTACACATGGCCAACAAAACAATTTACACAAATTTTCACAACCCCTTAACCACTGATTAGCACTGTACACTTCAATATTAAAGTACCTATAGCATGATTTAACTTTCGTTTTTAAGAATTTTAAATCAGGTGTTGGTTTCCCATTTCTAATAATATCCAGTTTATCTTGAAACGAATATGTTGAAAATCCCCTTTTCAACAAATTGCACACCACACAAACGCAAATAATATTTTCCACAGTGCTAGAACCAGCTTCCAAATTTAATAAGTAATTCTAAATCTGCGTATACGCGCACTAATATTCAACGTTTTAAAAATCACTTGTCGCCGCACCACAGGTTTAGAAACACCAAAAAAGTTTTTACAAATATAGCACAAAAGCTGAGAATAATACTAGGAAGATTAATATTTAGTATAATATTACAATCGATATTAAAATCGAGATTAAAATCTATAAAATAAAACGCATTACGATGCTATATAGCTCAGATATCAAGATTATGAAGTGGGGATGGGATGCATTTCGATAAGTTACCTACTTACCAGAGACAGTTGTCTCTGCTTACATATATCGAAGTTGCGCGAGTTCGTGTTGGCTGGATTAATCGAGTGCGTCATCGTTACGGTTTTATCGTGCAACATTATATCAGCTGTTGAAAAGCAGGGCCGTATCCATTGAAATTGGGTAAAAGTAAATTTTAATGATTAATATATGTGATAAATAATAATTAGGTTCTATTTATGTGTTTTTTTATAATAATCCCAGGGGAAGCACTGCTTCCCTTGCTTCCATGGACCGACCGCCACTGGATAATTCTAAAATATGCCCAGAGATCGCGTTGTCGGTACTAAATCTTAAAGTCAGGGTAGTCTAGATTCATAAAGAATGATATAGAAATGTACGAGAAGGGCCAGGAATATTCAAGAAAGCGTTAAATCAGTGGTAATAATTTGTATTAATTTACAAGCAAAATTAAAATCCATTAACAGTGTAAAAAGGCCAGGGGCGGGATTGAATTAATAATAATATTAGTTATTTAATAGTATGGCAAATAGCCGGAAAAGTATTCGTTTAAAAAGATATATGTTATATTTACATATTTGTGATAAGTTTTTAGTTAATAATAATTAGCAAAATAATGTTTGTCGTTATTATATTTCCATTTAATTCTTTATTTGATTAGAATTTTTATAAAGGAGACTACTTAAATTGTTTTAATATGTATTTATATATTAAAGTAAAGATATTCTCCCCCATGTGACAAAAACGCCACAAAAGTTTCACGTGGAAAGCACGGAAATGTGCTTATTTTAAATTAAATATTCATTAGGTAGTTATTTTCGTGCACACTACGATAATAGCTAGCTAGATCAATGATGATAACCTAATTTCAATTTATTACCTAACCTCATTACTCTCTTAAAATTACTCACACATCAGCCACTTTAATGTCGTGTATTTTTCAAGTAATTACCCAGGGGATATTTTAATTTTCTCAGTTTATACTGCATGCAATTGCAGCCAGATTAAAATTTACTTAACTAACCATTTTTCAATAAAAGCTGAAGTTTGAAGCAGAATATTTATGGAATGAAATGAAATATAATAATGCTAAAAAATATGTCTTAATTTATTATTTTCTAACTTCTACAAAAACATCACAGATAAGTATAATATACCGTGGGTCCCAAATTCGCTGCTCGCCATTGCAATTTCGGTTAAATAGGGTAAGTTTTAGCAAATTTTATGCTGATTCCAAATCTATTAAGAAACCACGGCTAACTGAAACCGTTTTTGAGATTTTCCAAAAAAAAACGAACATTGCGTAATCCTAGGTCAGACAGGTTTTAGACTTTTTACATAATTAGGACACTTTTTTGGAGTCTAATGTTTTGGTCTAGAAACGAACGCTCGATAGTCTTTTGTTCTCGAGATATCTGAGGTACCTTTTGTACCTGCAGTTATATTGGATTTTTTATTTTTCCCCGTAGGGTTAGAATAATTTAAGACAAATTAGGTATTCTTTTCTTGGTAAAAGTTTAAAATATAGAATGAAATGAAATATAATAACTCAAAAAATTTTGGTAATTTTATTTTCTAATTTTTATATATTTATGTAACTATAATATATGCTAGAACATAGGCAGCTGGTGCTGCAGCGAATTTTAGTGTTCTGTCCTGTCCATGGGGTATTCATTTGAGGGAAATACTGAAACTGCATATAAGCCTCATGCAAAAAAATATAATTTTGACATTTTTGGAATCTTTACTTAATTTAGAAACCCTAAAACAAGTTACGTTTTTGCATGCGGGGATCATTTTGATGTAATTAAAAAATAATAATATTAAAAACAAATATGCAAAGGTAATAAAAAATAGCATGTGTAAAGTATATGGTACGGTAACAAGGGGGATCCTGGCTTTGGAACGACTTTTCTAATTTTTTTATGTTACTTTGGGAAACTGCAGAGGATACTTTCCATCGTGGAATTTTCTGTGAGACTACTAGGTGATAGTGAATATGTTAATATTTATATCGATTTCAGTTTTCACTTGAAAACGATAAAGGGACGTTCAAAAATAATGTTTCTAAAAGTACTTATACATAGGGTATATATTAAATTCTTACACAGGTACCTCTAATTTTCTTATATATAAAAAAAAACATTCAAATATATAGATTTTGGATTTCAATTCTATCTGTAAAAAAATTTAGAACCCAGAAGGGCATTAAGTATTGAGTAGCCTTTAACAGAGACTTAGGTTGTCTTTCGAGACTTAGGTATAATATTTGATGGCAAACTCTCATAAATCGTGTTAATAGTATAACATCAGAGAGCTTTAAAATGGCTTTATTATAAGAAATTCTCATGAGTTTAATAATCCAGATACGCTGAAATTGCTTTATAACACTTTTGTGCGATATAAGCTTGAATATGCAGCTATTATTTGGTGTCCACATTATAACATACATGTTAACCGTATTGAAAAGATACAGCGGAAGTTTTTAAAATATGCTTGTTTCAGAGAGGATGGAGTATGCCCAGCTATTGGATATCCAAATGCATATATGGTGGAAAGATTTTCCTCAGATAGCCTCGAAAACAAACGGATGAAATCTCAGTTAAACTTCTTGAACAAAATAATAACTAATGACATTGACTGTCCCGATATATTACCAATGTTAAATTGTCGTGTTCCCAGAGTAACCGCAAGGCAACATATGACCTTTACTTTGAGTATACCTCGTACAAATATTGGTAAAATTTCGCCATTACATCAAATGTCCAATAATTATAATGAACATCTGCATACTCTTGATATTTTCTACTCCAATGTAACCACAGTTAAAAAATTTTAAAACCATTTTTTTTCTTGAATAAGTTTGCATACGTTAATTATAGATATGTTGTATATGTATAATAAATTTGCATATGTTAATTATAGATAAGTATATGGATATGTGTGTATATAGGTATGTATGTATATATGTATATATGTATGTATGCATATGTGTGTGTATACATTTTACAATTAAGTAATGCTCTATGTAATGTTATTACTTCCTCTCCCTTCAAAGTGAGGAAGTTACGTTTTCGTGAAAAAATTTTGAAAATTTTTATTGCATTTCTGGACGAATCTCAACGAATTATGACGATATACAAAATTTCAGACAGAAAAAATTTTCAATAAATCAAATTTGCAATAAAAAATTTTAAAAAATTTTTCACGAGTAATCTCATAACTTCCTCACTTTGAGGGGTGAGGAAGTAATATGTGACGCCACTCCCAAATTTGGCTAGTCTAAAAGTATAACTTTTTTTGTTTTATGTCATACGTTTCCGATAGAATTACTTTATGCATTAACATTTTAAAATAAAATAAAATTGATGTACACTCCTCATGTAAACACTGTTTAAGACTGAAACTGTGTTTTTGTCATATCAAGGTCAACAAATATACTCAACGCTTTGTATTTTGTATAAGGTAGAATTGAAGTATTTCGTTTAAACAGTATTTGGTGAATTGGTCTTTCTATCTATAAACAAAAATTTAGGATCCAGAATAGCATTCGGTACGGGGTGGAAACCCCTTCTCATGAGTAAGCCTTAACAAGGAACCAATCAAATGCCATTACAGAATTTAGATGTATTCCGCCGTTTACAAGTTGTAAGGAAAATTATATTGTGACGTTATCCCCAAATTTGGCTAGTGTAAAAATAAAACTTTTTGCTTTTTGCCATACTTTTTCCGATAAAACTAGTTTACGTATTAATATTTCAAAAAGAAATTGAAATCACTAGTAGTGGATAATTTTTTTTCTGTTGTTTGGGAATGTTTCAGTAGGTGTTTACAATATAGTATTAGGTTTGCATAAATATCGCAAACCAGAGACAATCAAATATTTTTAAAAAACAACCACCCGTACTTAATTAATGCACGAACTAGATACCGTACCGTTCAAAACGAGGAGATATACTAAGAGATGACGTCGCGCCAATAGGAGATCATTCTCAGACACGCCAAGTTTAATTCGTATTTTAAACATTTTCCAGTTAGAAATGATGAAAATAGATTTGATAATAAATAATAATATTTAGTAAGACTATATTACATAGATAGATAGATAGTCTTTACTTAACAAGTTTATGTACATTGTTGAACATTTGCAGCAGGTCAGAGTAATAGCTAGTAAGTGCAACCTTTTTTTCTTGTCGAAAAACTTTCATTGCGTAATAGGAGTTTCACCACTGAACAACAGCGTAGGAAAGTTTAGACTAAAACAGGATGAAATAGGTGTTTTTTAAGAAGTCAAACTCTAGAATGTGCTTTAGTATTTTAAAGAGGAATATCGTACTTGAAAGCCTTTTATTTAGTTATATATAGATAACTAAGAGTTTAACGTACCTTTAGTTTTTATTT
>JANEYF010002281.1:0-25132 GCA_029963845.1 Rhamnusium bicolor
ATATATATATATATATATATATATATATATATATATATATATATATATATATATATATATATATATATATATATATATATATATATATATATATATATATATATATATATATATATATATATATCTAGGATTGTATTATATCAAGTATAACAGATGAGAAATGAGACGATAGTGTACATAATTACAAATAATGAAAGTAAAAAAGAATGGCTAAAGCTATGAAAAAGACAAGATACAAAAAAATAAAATTATTGAAATTAAAATTATAAGAAAGAGGTAAAAGAAACAGATATAAACGGAGATTAATTAATATATATCAATTTATTTATACAACTGTCCTGTATTTATTAAATTTTCAATAAAATTTTCTGGTAAGCTTAGTAGCGCGTTTTTGATGTTTTCTTCTTTGTTTTTTATTATTGTTATTTTTCAGGTGATCTGGTATTTGGTTGTAAAACTCTTGGACTTAAATATGTTGAACTTTTGTGATCATTGATTTTTTAGCTCTGGGTATAATTACATTAGTTCTTGTATTGCATATGTGATTTTTTTAGATACTTTTGTTCTTTATTTCGTAGTTTAATACTTCTAATTACAGTAAATTTGCTGTATATTGAGAATTATATATTTTTTAAATAAACATCTACTTGATATCTAAATTCTTTTGAACATAATTTTAATTATCCTTTCTGTGCCCGTATAAATGGTAATAGATGCGTTTGGTGTAGTCCTCCCCAGGCTGTTATGCCATATTGTATGATAGACTCCTACTAGCCATAATATATTATGAGTTAACTGGTGTTCTTTGAGAATATTGCTTGCTTGTTTAAAGGTGTAAAATAGATGTCTAATTTTTTGCATATATTTTCGATTTGAGGATCCCATTTCAAGTGTGAATCAAGGATGTTTCCTAGGTATTTTATGCAAACAGCCTGGTCAATTTCTATGTCAGTGTTTTGGACTTTTTTATTTTTTTATACAGGTAGTAAATTTTTATATGAGCAGAATGGTAAATATTTAGTTTTAACAGTGTTCATAGTGAGTAGATGTTAATAGAACCATTTTTTATCGTTTCTGAGTAGTTTAGACGATTTGTTGTAGACTTCTTCCCCAAGTTTCTCCTTATACAAATATGACAGTATCATCTGCAAATGAGATGATTGTACCATCACTGGGTAATGTGAGTAGATCAGTTTAAATATATTATAAATAGTAGGGGGAGCTAAGACTGTCCTTGCGGTAATCTATAAGTGACGATTCTGGTCCCACTTTTAGGGTCGCCCAACCTCACACTTTGTGTCTGGTTGGTTAGATAACTTTTTAGAATTCTGTATATTTGTCCTCTAAATCCCAGATCCCAAAGTTTTTGTAATATTTGACTGTGACTTATGGTACCAAAGGCCTTTGTTAGGTCTATAAAAATGCCAAGATGAAGATTTCGAAAAAAGGGTACATTTTGTGAACGGGCTCAACAACAAATTCTTCAAGATAGGGATTTTTTCAATTATGTATTATATGCTGATGAAGCGACATTCCATAAAAATGGGTTTGTCAATAGACATAATTTCCATTATTATGCAACCGAAAATCCACATTGTATAAGAGCTACATTACTTTTTTGAAGGAAGGCTTAGCAGCCTAATTTACCTACATTTTTTGGAGTATCAGTTACCGCAGTTAATAAATCATGTACCCATTCCAATCAGACAGAAAATGTGGTATTTCCACGAAGGAGCGCCAGTCCACCATACGGTACCTCTCCACTGACATTTAAATAATAAATTTCCCAGAAGATGGATAGGTAGAGGAGAACCTTTTAGTAGGCCATCTCGCTCCTCGGACTTGACAAAAAATGGATTTTTTTATGCGGGGGCTACGTCAAATATCTCAAAACACCTCCAACTACAAATGAGGATATGATAGTTCGAATTAGGGAATTATTCCAAAACCATTAACATCAATATGTTAAGCCACGTTAGTCGAGCTTTTGAAAACCGCGTACATTAATAATTATTGTTTAGAAGTAGCCGGTGGTCACTTTGAACATTTGTTTTAAGTTTTATGTGTTTTTTTCATAGTTACCATGGTCTTATTTTTTAAATATTTTAATTGTTTAAATAATTTTCCAGCCTTAAAATTGTGAAAAAAGAATATAATTTTGTATCATTTAATTTGGCTTTTATTATCAGTTTTAAGTTTAGAAAGTACAGTTTGAAGTTTTGTGTTTACATTAGAATTACTAAATGTCAAAGTCATAGCTTACTTCTCCAAAGATGGAGGCTAAAATTAGTTTATATTTTTTTTCTCAAATTTGGAAGAAGATAAAAACGGTTTTGATAGAGATTTTCTACTAATAGGAACGCTTTTGAGGGATATATTTTCAATCATCCCTTATCGGTAAAATGGGGGAAATCAGCAACCTCCATTTTATTTTTTTATTGGAACATTTTAATAGACCCGAATTTTTTCATATAAAAATGTGCCTCGAAAAGCTTGATTCACTTAGAAACTATTATTTTTTTTTCATTGAACTGTCAGTTTAAAATATTCTCGATCCACACGGTTATTTGGGAAACTGCTTTATTTAATAAAATGGAAAATTTCTAGTCGGTAAAAAAATGATGCTTAACTTGAACCCAGAACATATAAAGATTATTTGACAGCAGCCTACTATGCATTTTCCATTTTATTAAATAATGCAATTTCCAAATAACCATGTGGATCGAGATATTTTATTTTTTATTCAAAAACTGTCAGTTCCATGAAAAAAATAAGAGACAAAAAAAGTTTCTAAATGAATCAAGTTTTTCTAGACGCACTTTTATATGATATAATTCGGGCCCATTAAAAAGTTCGAATAAAAATAAAATGAGGGTTGATGATTTCACCCATTTTACCGATAAGAGTGACTTAATACCTTTTAGAATCGTTTCTATTAGTAGAAAATCTCTACCAAAATTAGTTTTTTATCTTTTTTGAAATTTGAGAAAAAAATTAAAAACCTAATTTTAGTCTCCATCTTTGGAGGGGCGTAACTCTTTAACGAAGCGTTTCTAGACGTACCTCTATAGGAAGTTTCTTTCTTATTTAGAGGTCCTAAATCCGGATTTTAAGTTTGTCCAGTTAAACCTGAAACACCCTATATAATTGTAGAATATTGAAAAACTACGTTATACCAGGACATTGGACCAAATGTTTTAAAAGTTCTCGTTAAGCAAATTAAAATATCACTTGCAAGATGCCCATGCAATATCGTCCAGTTTCTCTGATAGCAACAATACCTGCTTCTCCTTTGAAATGCAAAAAAGTAAAATTTCTTCAATCATCTTCAGATATGTGTTTAAATCAATCTTTTCAATTGCAATAAAGTTAAAACTCGTGTTAATCCCCTTGACTATATTTCTTATTTCCAACTTATAATAGTGGCCAGAAAACTGTAAAATTAAAAGAAAATATGTTGCTATTCGAAATTTCGCGCATTTATCAAAACAATTCCTAGAATTTCGCGAAATGCAAAAGCTCAGCTAAGTATATCATATCATTTTTCTTATTCTTAGAATTGCGCCATGATTTTTATTCGCCCGCAAATTTATTAAACCGGTTCTGATCGTTTAAACATAGTTTCGGTCATTTTCGGACCAATCTTAGCTTAGCTTAGACGAAAATGGGAGATTCCAAATGTCACCTCGGTTCAACATAATTACGCGGTTAAATTGGTTCAAAGATATCAATTTCGTTTATAAGTATTGTAACAATCTGACTGATTAACTTTGAATGACATGTTTTTGCATTCGACAACGCCGGAAGCAGCTTTTTAAGAAGTATTTGACGACATCGAAAAGTTGAGGACTGGGTTAAACGCGATCGATATATTCAGAAACTTCTTCCCGTTATGTTTATTTTACCTTGCAAAAAGGGCGAAGTGTTTGAATTATTTGTTGAAATGTTTTCTTAATCATATTAATTATCTTTTACTTAATCAGAGAAAAATGGAACAGTAGTTGTTAAAAATCTTTCGGCTTTTCTAATATAGCGTGACCGAGCATTTACTTTGTGACTGTAATTATTATATTAATCTCCTTTATTACTTATTATCAGATATATTTATTAGGAGACCTGTTACATGTGTCGTTAACATAATTTTTATGCAAATAAGAAAAGTAATGTTAGTAGCTCATAATGACGATTAAATCGGCTTCTTTTTTGTTGGTGATGACAATCTATGTTAACACTGAACTATATAAAACCGTTTTATGATTTCCACAAATTTTTAAGTAAGTTCTGTGGGATTTCGTTGCTACAAGTTGAATTTTATATAAAATGAATGCATATGTACTGATGTTTCAAAATCCCCATGCCATCAAAAATCAGCATTGTCAGTTTGTAGCCATCTTGTGAGAGCTCTCATTGTTTTTCTGATATGTCTTTCAAAAATCTACATAAAAGGCTCTATAACTTCTTCATTTACCATTTTTTTCGTTATAATAAAAATAACAAAATTGCCACTAGAAAATCAGATAGATGAAGAAGAAAACATGATGCTCGATGAGCACAATTTGAATTTCCAACAAGCTCCTCCTCATTATGTTCCTGTGAGACAAAGGTTGGATACAAAATTTCTTGGAAAATGAACTTAAAGGAGACGTGTTCAAAAATGGAAGACAAGATCTCCGGATTCAACGGCGCTTGCTATTTACTCTGGGTTATTTAATCGCAAGTTTACAAAACTGCGCCAGAAAATAATTGTGCTTTAAGGGCTAGGATAACTTGAGAATGTAAACAGTTTTACCGAGAAACATTTAGAACAGTCTTTATTATTGTTTAGCAAACAATGGAGCACATTTTAAACGTTTAGGGAAATAATTGTCTACATACGTAAGGATAGACATTTTTCGCCGTCTCAAAAACGGATGAACCTATTTCAATTTTTTTTGTATAATGATAGGACTTTTTGCGCCCTTAAAATAATGTGTCATAAGATAGGGGATGCCATTTGAAATTCCAAACTTGAGGTGGCTGTAAGTGAAGAGGTGTAACATAAAATTCATAGTTTTCCGAAAGCTTAAATTAACACAAGCATACTTGTATATTGGGTGTGTGTCCGTTGTCATCAAATGTGTAGTAGCACCCTCACACAGGTTACAAAAGGTTGTTTTCTGTGTTAATGTCATTTCTTTCTCCTTCCGTTTTAGTTTACATATATCTAACTACCTTTCATTTTATAATAAATGAGACAGCAACATTTTTTACTGCCCAATCGACGAAAGAAGGCCCGCGCAGCAAGGGAGAGTGTTGCCGATAAGTCGCCAGATTTCTGCGAAACCACATACTACAATATAATATCTCTCTCAATGAATAGGTGCGAATGCAAACGATCACAAAAATTTGCCATATCTTAAGGGTGAAAACAGACGAGGCGTTTTTTGCCGAGTCGGCCGCCGATTCTACAGACGAAACGTCAAAACAAACGAGGCGACTGGACACCGCGACGTTTTCCGTATGATCAAAACATACCAAAAGCGTTTTATAAGCATTAGTAAATTTCCTCAGTACGCTGTTGTCAGTTTTTCAGACACCCGTTTTGAAATAATGGATTCCGATGAAGAGTTTGTGATACTTCTAAGTGTATTATACTGCAGATTAAAAAAGAAAAAAGAATCGTAAAAATGTGAACACACCCAATTATTAGTGAAAGAAAAAATAAAGGATACTTTTACACTTTGTACAATGAAATCAAACAAGTCGATGAGAAGTTTTTTAATTTCGTCAGAATGTCTATGACATCTTTTAATGAACTATTAAATTTCATGTATTAATTGTTCGACATTTATTTCCATATCTGTCACTAAAATAATTAAAAAATTTTAAAATCACGTCAAATGGCAACCATGCAGTATACGTACCGATCAAAAACCGCCGGTGTCTGTGTTGCACAAGAGTTAGTACATTTATAAAGGGCCGCTTAAAGTCATAAAAACGCTTTCGGCACATGGTTGGGAACACCGTACGCTCGTCGCGTAGGCGGTGACAGTTCGCCACCGACGTATCGTCTGTTTTAATACATTCATAATGAGTGAAGCAAACGACGATTCGTCTGCAGAATCGGCGGCCGACTCGGCACAAAACGCCTCGTCTGTTTTCAGCCTAATTTAATTATTTCATTTACGCTTAATTGTGAATGGAATGCAGAAATCACATTTTTTCCGCAGGTCTTCTTTCCCCGATCAGACAGTACTGACTAATATTTTAACTAAACATCAACATTTTTCACCTCAAATATGTAATTCTCTTTTTATAATCGAATAAAATTCTGTTCCGTCTGGATGACATATGCAGGGTTGCCTTATTAGTAACGCATGAGTTCAAGGGGTCGGCAGGTTGCTAATAATCGCCACTATAAGGGTTACAGGTATTTATAATATTTATAAAGTGCTTTTGACAGTCCAACAGGAAACAAACTTTGACTAAACTGTATCTGTACAAAATTAGACTGTTTTGTAATATCACAAAAGTTAGACACCCGTATCTTAAAGCAGAAGCTGTCCAGAAGAAATAATATTTGATTACCTGCAGAACAATGAAGCAGTAGTCCATTTAAAACTCCTGCAACTGGTTTTAAATGGGAACAGATAGATAGTTTGAAGCAGGATAGAAAAAACAATAACCAGATATGTAGGTATTAATCCACAATAATAAAATAATGTGCATTAAAAAAGGAAACTAAATTTAATATTTAAGCGCAAATACAAAGCAGCTTTATTTATTTGTTTGTTTACACCGCAGATGGCGCTAGCCCCACGTGAATAGTTTTAAATTTAATACCAGAGAGCGTAACAGAAGAAAATATTTCTGTTTGTTCGACAAACGACATCCATTCATTATTTGTATAAGAAAATAATTTACGGTTAAAATATATGATGTGGCCAGCACATAACTCTCTTATACCAGTATATATCATCCTGATCTAAAAAAATCATTCTATTTAATTCTTCACTTACCTCAATTAAATTTTAATAGAGTACCTTGAAATGTCTCATTAAAATTTTTAAATAATTAATTATCAGCGTCATTCGATACTGTCAATAGTAAATCATGTCATATATTTTAATAATTTTTTGTTATTGACATTGACATTTTTGTAACTAAATTAGACCTTTCAAATGTCAAACTGTTCAATTTATCCTAACCCCATTTTATGACGCCAAATGTGTACAAAATTTCAGTTTACATTAGCTTTATTTAAGTAACTTGGAAAATATATTTTATTCGCTTGATATAGTAGACATGATTTATATATAATCTTTCATCAAGAATATATTTTTTTGTAGTAAAATACTATCGCGATATTACAGACATGCGGACAGATTTTTTTTTTTCATAAAGTTATGTTTTTTTCATTATAATTCGTCGAGATTCGTCCAGAAATGCAATAAAATTTTATTTTTTTCCCGAAATTATACCTTTTTTCTTCTCTCATTCATTATGTCTCTGCTGGTGGTACCACATTCACCAAATTTAATGTGTCACCTAAAATGTTGTTGACAATCTTAACTGCCAAATTTGGGAAGTCCCCCATTAGCATTTTTTGAGTGATCGCGGATACACACATATATACATACATACATACATACGCACACACGCACACACACACGCACGCACGCACGCACCGACAGACATCATTCGGAAAATAGTCAGAATGGATTCAGGAGGGTTCAAAACGTATAAATCAATCAAAATCTCGAGGTCAAAAAAAAATCACGATTACTATCCTACTTCTTTAAATTAGGTATCAGGAAGTAAAAACAAACAATTTAGGTATTTCTGTTTTAAATAAAACTTCAAATGTTTCCTAGGTCTGTTATTTTAGTATAATAGCGCTTATTGATCATGTGTTCGGGTACCTATTATTGTTTTTGTTCGGTTTTTCCCTATGAAGTACGTACCTACCTGAAAATCAATTCAAATAGACAAAGCACTCTATATTTTATCTGTAACCGGTGTATATAATTTATCAATAAATAAGTTCGCTACCATTAAATTCTATATTGATTTGGCCCTGTTTACATAAATATTCGATTCCTAAATTATCCATGTTCCCTACATTGGCAATTCACGTAATTCGATAAATCATTAAGATGTGAGTAAACCTTGAGGGAAATTAACAATTTTTCACAAATAACAAGTAGGATATTCGCTGTTTAATAATAAAGGTAACTCGCAAAAATCGATCATGATAGACAAGTAATATGCGTAACGAATTTTAGGTACATATATACTGAAAATCAAAACGTGCAGGGATGTGGATAACTAAACATCTTATTATTAGTACTTTCAGAAACTTGGCAGTTAATTAATAACACGAAAAGCACAACAGGTGTTCGATTAATCCAGTTTTAACAGAAAAAGCTTATTAACGTCAACACGCGACAAAAACTAAATTAATCTCTCATCTAAAGGTTCTTATACACTACCAAATAAAAGAGAAACAGATGCGTGACTGGTTTTCAAAAATACAACAATATAAATCAACGGGATAAGAAACTTGTTTGTGTAGATACAGAGGAATAGGTTAGAAACTGTGTATACGTACGTCTTATGCCCCAGTCCATCATTTTACAACATGAACTGTCATTACTCCTATAGGCGTCCTCTGATCACATTTTCCCGATCACAGTTTTACGCGTTACTTTTCGAGGGTGTGTAAAAACCGACCCGGTACTGAAAAAAATTGGTCCCGTTTCGAGGAAAGTCTAACAAAGTCCATGTTTGGTCCGCTCTTTCGGTGTAAACAAAGCAAACACCCTCGCGCGGCGTCTCGCCGAGAATGAGTCGAGGTAACCTCTTGAGAGGCGCGCTCAAGCATGCGCTACCTCCCACAGATACACGGTGGAACCGTAATAAAATAAATATTATTTTCACCTACATTGGCAGATTTTCTGGAAATTCAGGGCAAAAGCCAATCACTTTCGCTTTTTCGTAACCTTAGGAAAGTTGCTATTTAGGACACGATTCCTGAAACTTTCACTTGTCTTTTCGCTTTTTTACCACTTACATATCCTTCAAAATACATGTTGTATTTTGAAGGATTTGAATCACTATTCCGATTTTAAAAACTTGTATCAAATTATACATTTAAATAACGTAAATTCATTTTAAATTATGTACGAGCGCATAAAATCCCAAAATGAGGAAGAAAATAATTTATTTTCCACTTTTGAAAGATTCAAATTCAAGGAAAATTAAATGTGTACCGGGTGTCTCGAAATTAGCGTGCAATAATTCGCTAGCGAATTCTACGACTAAAAATAAGAAAAAAAATCCCAAAAACATGGGTCGAAAAATGGTTGTTAAGTGAGCTACAGCCCCCCAAGGGGGGGGGACAATACTTTATGTAGCGGACATTGCTGAAAGGCGATAATAAAATTACTTATTTTTATAAGCAGAATTTCACAATAAACGAGCATTCTTGAAATACGACAATAAAAACTTATTTAAGTCTACATCAATATTTTACATTTCCAATTCTACTTATAAACCACAATCTTAACATACCTTTCTGGAACCACAATAATAGATAATTATTTAAGTTTACAATCGGGATTCTCTAATAATGACACTTTGCAATTCAACTTAGAAATAACCCGAAATTTAACAATTATCAGGGACCGGAAATGTTGGGTTTTTTTTTTTTTTTTTTTTTTTTTTTTGCAATCAGTATAACCAAAGGGAAAAGAACGTATTCGGAGTCCCAGTTTAGATACATTGGCAAAATGAAAGCGTAAAGGGGCCCGGGGGGGGGGGGGTGGGGTCCCCCCAAAAAAAGCCCCCCAAGGGGCCGCCCCCCCCCTTTTTGCAACAAAATAAATGATTAATAAAATAATTTAACGATGTCACATATTATCTCATGCAATCGACGTTATGTATTTCATACACGCTGTGATTGTGAAAGACATTTAAATTCGGCTATCCGTCAACAGAATATTGCCGGTACAGTTACAAGAGGAGATTTTTTATGATTTGTAAGTCTGTCTTGGAACGTAGTCGAGGCCGCTGAGTTTAGAAGTTTCTTTACAAAATACGTATCAGGTTTTCCTTTACCTAGTAGCCATACATTGCGTAAAACATATCTACCAAGTGTGTAAAAAATTCGCTGGGCAATATTGTAGAGGACGTACGAAATAAATTAGTGTGGGTGACAGTGGATGAAACAACTGATTTTCGGTGTAATACAGTTAATGTTATACTAAGATTTTTGAGTGTTCAAAAGGCTTTGTCTCCAATATTAATAGCCAGTAAACGAGTACAACAAACTACAGCACACACTATAGAAGTAATAGTGACATGTGTATTATCCAGTTGTGTTCAAAATAATAATCTACCAATATTAGTAACGGATGCAGCCGCCTACATGGTGAAAGAGGGAAAGCATTTAAAACATACTTATCCCAATATGAATCACATTACGTATCTTGGACATGCCTTGCACCGCGTGGTAGAGGAAATTCGTAAGCAGAATCCAGTGGTAAACTTTTTGATTAATAAGCAAGCTCACGAAAACACGAACGTAAAGAACGTTTTCCTAATATACCGTTACCTCCCCGGCCTGTTACTACGCGAAAGTCCACATGGTTTAAAGCTGCGATTTATTTTGTTACAAACTTTGAGAATGTGAAGACATTTATTTTACAATTGGATCCTAGAGATCCAGGTGTTACAAGGCCAAGTCAGTAGGCAAATCAACAACCAAATATTGTAGATTTATGTGACATAGTGGAACATTTTGTTATGTTCATTACAACAACTACTAAATTAGAGAGTGTATCTTTGCGATTTTCAGAGGCGTTATTGGTGATAAGTGATGTACAAAGTAAATTAGAAAAACTATCAGACAGAAAAAGTCGAGCTATAAACAATTAACTAAAAAAATATTTTACACAGGAACCTGGGATATAAAATAATGTGTAAAATTCTTGAAAATTATCTGCGTGGTTTGGCAGTGCCTGCCTTTGTGGACTATTTAGAATTTGCACCATTGACCTTGGCAGATGTGGAACGTTTTTTTTTCCTTGTATAAACATATGTACAGACCAAATCGCTCAAATTTAACAGCCACA
This sequence comes from Rhamnusium bicolor, assembly GCA_029963845.1. NCBI lineage: Eukaryota > Metazoa > Arthropoda > Insecta > Coleoptera > Cerambycidae > Rhamnusium > Rhamnusium bicolor. Next base: position 11,115 of record JANEYF010002281.1, read on the forward strand.
AATACAGAACAAATATTAGTTGTGATCGTGTATGTTAATGCGATGGCAGACTTCAGTCATTCTGAATAATACATTGTATAAAGCGGTATGTATCTTATTAATCATTTTATACTTTCGCTTTTATTTTTCTACGTATGTCCATCTGTCAACCATAACAGGCAGTCCTGGACTCTGGTATAGTTTCCTGACCCTAGTGATTAGTAGTAGGTGATGGAAACAAAAGTTTTTATATGTGATCTGATCTGAGGATTATTTTCGAAATGACTTAATGCATTTTCCAAATGATACTGTCGTTGGAGTCTTCCTTGTCCATGCAGTCTTCGAAAAGATCCATTTTCTGTTAAAGTTCTATGAACTACAAAAAATAGTCTTCATCTCTGTTGAATATCCTCTAACTCTAATTGTAAAATGTTGCTTTTTTATTTAAATTAAATTTAATGATATCATATAAAGCACTGTTCAATCTTACTTAAACAAACTGTCAAATTAATTTACGACCCGTGTTTATGGGAACTTTTTCTTATTTTTGGTCGTAGAATTCGTTGGCGAATTATCTCACGCTATTCGGAACACTTGGAATACTTTAGATGGTATTGTCTATTACTTATTATTTAAATATATACACAATCAATAATGCATATTTTTTCGCAGTCTCCTTTTATAGATAATTCCATTCCATTTTCTCCATATAATTCGTTCTGTCATCTTCAAAGCGACTTATTCATTTTAGCTTTCAACGCTGTCTAATCAGATTAATGGTCTTTCGAAAGTCTCGCTTTAAGGACTTAATTGATTTTAATCATACCTTCTGACTCGTTGGAAAAATGTTTAATGCCGTCTACAATTCAAGAGTACTTTAATACAGTGCCACTTATGACGTCACACTAACTTACATTATACATATTTTCTTATTACTTCATTGGTATTAACATTTTTGCAGAATAAAAAGCTATTAGTAATTATTATTATTAGAGTTATTTTTATTTGTTATACATAACATACAAACGGTTCAATTATATGTCTATTGGTAGCTTTAAAAAATCATATTCCACAACTTTTGATTTTTCGATAATATTAAAAAATTGTATTTAAAATTTATTGAATTCCCGATATGTGGTAAAAAAATTTAAATTTTTTAACAATATATTGTTATTATAGATCCAAATGCGTCTTTGGGGGTACTTTTACAGTAGTCTCCTGTACGTTGTACTTGAACGCGTTTCAACAACTAAGTTGGCATCATCTAGAGATGGTTAAGACAGTTTTAAGCATCTTCATTGTAACGGTCCGTTTCGGGAAGATAAATAATTTGGACCACATTTCTTATAAACGAAATAGAATGGTTCGAGTTGTACATTAAATTCCAGATTCGATTAAAATAATTTTATTAAACCCTATTGTATTACCCCTGTAGCGTGGCGCTACTGTGTAAATTTTGTTGCCTAAGAAGCTTCATCGCGTGCGCGCGTGGAACGGACGTTTTTCGGGTAGTGTTCGAGCGCGGAGAAGAGATGAGGCAGAGCCACCGGCGAGGCAAAGCTGTTGAAGTTGGCAGAATTTCAAAAAAAATATAGAAGAGATTGTTCAAAAACAAAATGAGTGATTGATTGGCACACAAGATAAGAGGGTGATGTCCAAGTGTTTTAAAGTTTGTGGGTTCGAGTATGTGTTAGAAGGCCCAGGCAGTTCATATTTTGCAGAGGAAATGAGTAAGAAATTACAGTTATATCTGAGTCGTGTACGACAACTGAAATTACATAAATTTATCCCATCCTAAATTGTAGAAACTAGGTACCAACGATGATACATTAATTTACGTCAGATGGATGTGCTCGCTAGTGTAAAATAAATTGTCTAACTAACTTTAATGATTTGCAAATCGGTCAGTGTTTCTGAACTTGAATTATAAACTATATTTGATCCTTTCTTGTAATTAATGAGTAACGAGATGAAAGACTGTTGGATGTAGTTACACGTTTTTCCATCCTTTAACGGTAGCAGGTAGTCTAAGTTAGAAAGAGACTTTGGTAAGGATTAAAATTAAAAGATGGTGGCGTCCAAAAACAATTAATTAAGTTGATTTGATATTTTTGTAGGTAAATCGGCGCCTGCCGTCTATGTTTCTTATTTTGTTTAGTCTTAAGTTTTATTTGGTTGTCTAGTTAACTACTCGCTTCCCCGCCTGGAGAATAGAGTCATAACTTGTTTTTTTCTGAATAAATGTAACTGGCTATTAACTTTTGTTTTATTCTTTAAAAGTTGATTTCACTATTCAAATGATAGGGCGAATAAGCCACGTTATATTATATCATACCAACGTAATTGACGAAACGTGCGAAGTGCAGTGGTCAATGTTTTGTTGTTTGTGAAAACAAGTTGTATGTATTAGTGTCAAATCAAGAGTTCCAACTCATACAGAAATCTGATACTATCTCGTATTCAGTCCAGTAATTTAATATTCATTTGCCTATTGCAAAAAAACGAGTCAATAAAAAAAATATTTGTATTAAACAAACATTTCGATTTATTACTATAAGCAGTGAGAAAAATGTCTTTCTCACTGCATCTGATGACAAAGTCTGAGTAATAAGGTATACATGATCCAAGGGAAAGTGATATAACTTTTTATTATCCCACTCAGAATGAACTTCTTTTTGAGTAGCTTAACGTCTTGGAAGTCGGCAGATTTATCCTCTCCGACTGTCGCTGCTCATAAGACAACCCAAAACTTTACGTTACCATGAAAATAAATAAAACCTTAAAAACTTTAAATATTTAATGTATCAATTAATTGTTCCACATTTTTATAAGTTTAACACAAATCGTATATTTATCACAATTATTAATATCATTGGTTCTAATAACATACATACATAAGTATACTTTTCTTTTTTTTGATCGTTTATATCAGAATAAATTTCTTGATTGTACCTATTTCTTAGGTTTTCGGAGTCATTGATCGATAAATAAATGGGATCATTTTATTCTAACGTTTTATCATAATTTGAATTATACTGTACGTTACGATGGATTGAGGATTTCAATAGAGCCAGATTCATCGGCAAAAACTATTTCAATAACTACCTATCTACCTAACTATTTCAACACTACCGCCTCAATTTTCATTATCGCTTAATATTGAGTGATATGTCTTTGAAGAGGTGTTTAAATGTTTTCTTGATTCCGAAAAAATGTGCTCAAAAATGTGTTATTGTACAATTACTCCAAAACGATTAGATCAAAAGGTTCAACAATGTTAAAAAAAATTAATAGCCCTTTTGGATAAGTATAGGTATTTTTAGTGCTGATGAATAATAGGTATGTTTTATTCGCATAAAAAAATACCTCTTTGAAATACCTATTTAAAAATTTGAGTCAGACGATTTATGTATTTTTGTTTTTTATTGTAAATTGTTAATCCTAAGATGCTAATTTATTCTTATTTGCGTTTTTTTGTATCTCTAGATTTAATAATCTTGACTTGTGTATACCTTTCCTGTAATGTTTTAAAATCAATATATTTCTTTTTTATTATCAAAAATTTCTTGGCGAAATGTTATATTTCAAACTTGAAATTAATTATTTAGAAGCACAGACCCATACAAGTTTTTGTCTCAATTTACGTAAATAAACAATCGAATATTTTACAATTACGCCTAACATGTACATAATGACCCTCTTAATAATTCATATATGCTACAAAAAGTGGATCGAATAAAAAATTTATTAACTTCAGCCTGTACGAATCCCGGTTTACGATGAAGTTATTGTATGTGGTCAGTGGTGGCTGGTAGAATTTAGGTTATGCTATATTATTATCTTAGTATTGGAACATGGGATCCAAGCAGTACATAATGGCAAAACTGTTAAGACTAAATGAAAGTTTTACGATAAAAAAATGCGACTGACGTCAGTCAAGGTTTCGAACAAGAAGTCTCCGTGTAGAGGACCTATGCCGTGACGTCTAGAATCTCAGAGATTTCAGTCTGAATATTTCGCCAAATTTTGTGTAAAAAAAATTGGAATAATATTTAAAAAATCATATTTCATTTTATTATATCAATACAGAATAAAAAAAACCAATAGAAATCAGATGAATACATATTATACTCGTATGTATTGACAGGTTATATAGAATACGATTGAATTTGTAAAAAAAAAACAATAAAGAACTTCTTTTTAATTAAACACCACCCCTGTATCCTTGAAGGTACCTCAAGGAACTTTGTGCGAGAGAGGGCTACACATTTAGAGACAATGGACACATACCCAATATCCGAGTGGGGAGGATTAATTTCTGGTTGAGAAAAAACAGTAGCTCCTCCACCAAGGATCGCACCCGGGACTCCAGGGTGAGAGGCAAGTGTCCTTACCGTTTGAACACGAAGCCACGTTAGTCTGTCATACGCTAGCTACCAGTAATTATTATTACACGTAGTAATTATTTCTTCAATAAAAAAACAGAAAAAACTTTCTTTCCTATTTTTGTTTTTAGAGGACTTTCAGTCAGGTACATGAACAATTTATCCTACGTTTCGTCCGAGTTTTCGGACTTTTCCAAGGTTAAAAGCTAAAAATAATGGTTTTACATAAGTCGTAAATTAGATTAGTGACAGAATAGATATCTAAAAAAAACCGAAAACTCGGACGAAACGTAGGATAAATTGTTCATGTACCTGGCTGAAAGTCCTCTAAAAACAAAAATAGGAAAGACAGTTTTTTATTGAAGAAATAATTTCTACTTTAACAGCCAACAACTTGTAAAATATCATCTATTACACGTACTATTTGTTGGTGATTATAATATTCACTACAGTTCTCAAGAGAGCCTAAAACGTGAATATGGCGCCATTAAATCCAAGAAACTAACCTTTTTATGCGCCTAGTTATGAGTCTACCGGCGCATTCGCCAAATTCGGGCAAATCGCATAAACTCCGGGTTGTCAAATTGTGCGGCGGTGCAAAAACAATCCTGTACCTTCCGTTTAAAAATTTAACCCTCTACAAAATCTATTACTGTCTTAGAAGGTTCCCACCAACCCTTCAGAACTTAAATCCATGAATTTCCATGACCAAAAATAACAAAGCAATCATTTATGAAAAAAGAACACATAGAAACAGGAATAGATTGACAAATAAAAAAAGTCCTACATTCATAAACATTCTATAGATTTAAATAACTGTCTGTTAAAAGGGAAAATTATAAAAGAATTTATAGGAATTAAATCACACTTTATGAATCTTCATATTTGGCTGGAAATGAGGATATTGAAAATTACGTCCTTGTGAAATCTAATTTTGATTTTAATATAATCTGTGCACATGGCAATGAAGTTGTAAAATGTAGGAAGTTCTGTCGATTTTGCATAAATTTATATTTATAAGATTTATGCGGAAAAATTGGGTTAGGTATAAGGTGGGTTGCCTGGTGACTCCAGAGCGCTCTTAAACTATTTGGATTGTATATTATTGCCTTCATAAATGATCGTAACCCACGTGACCAATTAGTTATCTTTAACAGCATTGTAGAATCGTCCCGCCCGCAAAAAGATTGTTAAAAACGATTCATTAGATACATATGTATGTGCAAAAATCCTTAATTCCTGGGAATTACCGATCGGTTCCCAGAGATGGCTTTTATAGATATAATTTAATATATAGCACCTACTAAAATATTCCCAAACTACAAAAACATACGCATACAAGTGCATATTATTTAATTTTACAATGTTCATGGTAACTTAGTTTTGTCAGGGAATGCACTGTATTAAATTAAAATTTAATGATGAATAGATTTTTTTAAATTACAGTATATTGGTAATTTACATTACTGAAGGCCAACTGCCGGCCTTAGCGTGGAGGGGAGAAAACATATGACATGATCAAATAGTATCTTGCCGTGGATTCATTCGGACGTAGGTTTTAAAAATGCGGAGTTAAAATGTCACAACGTACTAAGAACGGAAGCTACAGTAAATTCTTGGATTCGCGATATTGCCGATTTACAATTTGATGCAACTGTATTGCACTAGATGTAACAAAGCGATTTCGTGGTCATGCAACACAAATATTAATAGACATATTTCCTCAGAAAACCATAAACGGAGAGTAGGTGGCTTTACTTACAGTGACATGCAACATAATTTTAACTTAGATTTAGTGGAATTTATGATAGGATGTAACATACCGTGGTCGAAACTAGACAATCCACTTTTTTAGACAATTTTTGGAAAATATATTAGTGGCAAATATGGCAATGTTAACTTGCTTTTGGGGTCTACACTAAGAAAAGAAAAATTTTCAACGTGTGAAAATATTATGGAAAATTTTTTCTCAGCTAAATGGGAAGTATATCTGGCTTAGCGTAGACGAAACCACTAATGCTTGCGGGTTTAATGTAGCGAATGTTTTAGTGGGTGCATTGGAGGAAAATGATTCAATGAGCGGGCACTTGATTGCCTCTACAGTTTTAGAAGCTACAAATTCTCGCACTATAACGGAGGTAGAGAATTCAAGTCTACAAGAGTTTTGGAGTGACAAATATGCAGAAAATAAGGAAAAGTTCTTATTATTTCTTACCGATGGAGTGAATTATATGAAAGCTGCTGGAAGAATTTTGAAGGAAACATATCAGAATATACTTCATGTAACATGTTTAGCACATGGGCTTAATAGAATTGCTGAAACTATTGGAGGGTGCTACCCTAATGCTGATAATTTGATATCTAGTGTAAGTTTTTCTTAAAGCACCAAGTCGTGTACGGTTATTTCATGAAATTGTACCAAATATTCCATTACCTCCAGAGCCCAGTATCATACTATTACTGTCATTTTGAAAAAAGTGAAATCCCTAATACAGCAGTTAAATCCAAATGACGCAGTTGCGCAATAGGCATTTATGAATCCAACTGAAGAAAATCTGTAGACCATACACAGAAGTTTTTCACGAATTCTTCTAGTCGTACGGGACCTTCAATATCAGCCAAAATCAGAATTTACTACAGTTGATGCAATAAACGTTGTGTTCGATCTTCGACAATATATTTTTCAATTACAGGGAGAAATTGCTGCGAGGGTACAAACAAAATTCCAAACTGTTTAAAAAAAATCCCGGATTTGTTACGACGACAGGTGTAATAGACCTTTTAAACGGCAAAAGAAGTAGACTGCTACACCGGGCATAATTGTGGCGACTTTGCGAAAGTTTACATATTTTAAGTATGCTCCAGTTACATCTGTCGCAGTCGAGCGGTCCTTCTCGCAATATAAATGGATTTTCAACGAAAGGCGCCGAAGTTTAACTACAAAATATTTAGAACAGATATTAATAATATACTATTATTCTTGTAACTGGCAGTGAAAAATACTGTGTGTGTGTGTGTGTGTGTAGTTTACAGTTAAGTAAATACCTCTATACCTCCAGTTCTCTTCGAGTGAGTGTTTATAATAAATTGACTTTATTAACTTTGAACAATAAGGAATTCGCTAAAAAAATTCAAAGTAAGATATCGTTTCATATGTAAATGTGATATATAACCACCTAAAGCCAACCCTGGTTTTACGTCATATCCGATCGGTAAATCCCACGTATGCTCATCAGGTACTGCTGTAATATGAAAGACACAAAATCACAAGTTAAAAATTACTAATTGAACACGTGGCTTACGATTATTTATGAAGACTCTGTAAAACCCGCACCAATGAGGAGTCGTCCATCGCCGAGAATTTTATATGTAGTATGTAGGGAAGAACGCATAACCTTGGGACAATGGCGACAGCGACTACCTTGACTTGTTTACCTATTTGCATCGTTCTGTTCAGTCTGCAAGTTGAGAACTGTTGCATATATGACGAGTATAAGGATTTTTTTTATTACTTTTACTGTTATTACGTAGTTTCTTTTGAGCGCAGTGCGGTTAATGGACAATAATAATGGCGAGGCAACCCACGTGTGTAGAAATAGTACAATCATGGATTCTCGATTACATCTGCTGTTAGTGCCGACAATTTCGCAGTGTTAGTATGTTAATACATTAGAATGTTCAACTTCCTTTAAAAAAACTACTAAAACTGCCAATGTTAGTACAGCATGGAATTATTTTATATCTGCATCTTTCTGCAGCCTCTAACCCTCTTCAGACAAATCACAAAGGAGTTTAAGGTCATTATAAATTGAAATAAATTATGTAAGATCATTTGAATCAAAATTTTTATAAAAGAAATCCTATAAGTATACGCGCCGCGTGTTCGTCTCTGTTATTTACGTCACGTCGCCCAAAATTCCTATCTATTTATTATAAACCAAAAACATAGCGTACTTCTCACTCACTGTGCAATATTCCAAACTTAATGTGTGTGTTTGAACATTCTACACATGTAAACTTGTTACATATTTGAAATTTTAAATATGTAATATGTTTTAAAATTTTTTCTATACATTTATTCAATCTTTAAAGTAACTGCTGATCTTGCAAATAAACAAGCATCTTTTGAATTATATAGATAAAAAAAATTTAATTGATAAAGAGCATGTCGAGACAATTTTACCTACCTCTCAGAGAAGAGCAAGTTAATTTGATTACATGTCAAGTATCAGTAAGTCCTACCCCCAAAATAAAAAAGTTCGTGCACACATCCAATTTTTAATTATACGAAATTCGATATAAAATACACACATATACATAAAACAAAGTATGTCTTTTGATTAAGCGAGCCACTCTGTACGTCACAATGAAACCGAAACACAACAGAGGAACTAGAGGAAGACTAAAGACGCATGAGAATTATGAGTTTTTTACATCCGCTTGTCACGCGAAAATACCAGCTTTGGATTATTTTCTTTCCAAATTAATATTTACATCCTTGAATAAATACTGCGACAGTCATTTCAAGAATTCTGTGGTAAAAAAATAAACTACGTTGCACGTGTACGCGTGGGCATAATTAATTTTTTTTATTCATTTCAATGTAAACTCGCTTCTTTGTTCGATTTTACCACGTTAATACAGAGTTCGCCATCTTTTGAGCGGAGGACGAACTATGTTTGATGCTTAAAATAAGCTTGTAGAGTTCTTATTCCAGTGAAATTAAATATAAATTGGACTCTACAACAGAACAATGCCATTCTCCATTTAAATTTATATTGTAATTTCTCTGAGGTACTTTTATATTGTTTATTTGATTTATGCGAATGGAAAGTTTTAAAAAATTAAAGATTATAATTCAAAAGGAAGTTTGATAGATGTATAACTAGTGATGTGAGTGACGATAAATATCAAAACGATATACAGGCTTTAACAAATTCATTTCTGACTACAGGCAATTCGTGGGGCAAAGTTTCAGAATTTGGCGATTAGAAATACGTTGTTGAGAAATTGAAAATATATCTTGCGTGAGGACAGCAACTATATGATGAGACTGATGAGGAAATGATAGAAAGGCAGATATGGCAGATTCCGATAATGAATTATAAAGTAGATGGATATATTAATGAAAATGACTAATATATGTAGGTCTTATAATGAAAAGAATAAGTAAAGACAGAAACAAATAAAAAAACATAGAAAATGAACATAAAATAATATATGTGATGTAGAACTGAAAAACGAACATTTTTTATACGTACATCCCTATGGCTATTTGTAACTATTTTCGACGTAATGCACAATAACTGCAAAATTCAGCAAAAAAAATTAAAAATAATTCTTTTTTGTAATTCAAGAAAAGAAGTGCTCCACAAATTGTCCATTTTGATTGAGACACATTTCTATGCGTCTTTAGAATGAGGTTTCTATTGTTCATAAAATTGCCAGAGTGATACTTCTAAAACCATTTATTATCCTTTCCCTCAAATTTTGGATTGTTGTTAGTGTGTTGTTTTTATGGACATCATGTAACACGCCTATTATAATACCGTCTCTTGAATTATTTGAAAAAAAAAACCCTCGTTTTTAATTTTTATTGCTGAATATTGCAGTTATTGTTTAATAAATAAAATGTTCACAAATAGCCATAGGAATGTAGGTACAAAAAATGTTCATTTTTCAATCCTACATCACATCGTCCAAAAATATACCATTTAAAAAAATTGAGAAAATTCAGTTCAAAAAGTTGTAAATTTAAAAATCGCTTTTTTGTGATTGTAGTGATATTTTTTAATATATACGTGTAAATGGTATAATTTCAACAAAAAAAATCATTACATCCAAGTGGTTGGGGGAGAAAGTCAATAATAATACAGGAATGAAAGGAGGCCACAAAGAGGTTTCAAAAAATTTTCTGATATACATGATTGGCATTTCATTTAAAAAAAATGTTACTTAACCCTGTAGAATCGTCTTGGCTCACCCTGTATATCCGAAAACAATATCCGGTTATAGACTTTTTGTCTAGTTTATTTATGTTGTTATATCAAGTTTCTAGCTATCATAGAACTCGAGATATTGAAGTCGGACGCACTATTGCCCCACCCTGTATATAACAATTTTCAATCACTATACGATCTTTTGGTAATTCTAACAGCTCGAACGGCTGTTGATGAAAAAATTTAAGCAAAGAAATAGTGAAACAAAAAATTTTCTCTCTCTCGAAGTTTTGACAAAGATACATACAGTAATGATCATATCTTATTTCTACATGCATTCTCCGGATGTGATACAATATCTTCTCTTTTGCGTAGAGGTAAAAACAGCAGTTCTGAAATTATTAGACAAACGACCGAATCAATTTCTTCCAATTCAATGCAATTTTTCTTGACTGTATGGTGCTCCAATTAAAGAAAATTCCTTGAATAACTATCATTACTTGTACTTCTGTAAAGTACTGAGTAAAATAAATCTATCAAGTTAAATTCATTACCACCCACAGCAAAATCAGCTGAAGAGCATTGTTTCCGAGTATATTATCAGATGCAGAAGTGGTTGGGCGGCAATGAGCTGAACCTCCAAGATCGGGGATGGGTATTAAAAACAATTTTAGGTAAAAAACATAGCACCTCCTGCTTCGGATTGTGTGTCTGCCGAAAATTGGGCCTCCATTGTTCTTCTGTTTGCGGTATTTGTTATGACATTTAAACTTGTTTAAATGCTCATGATGAAATCGACGAAAATATAAGAGAAGGAGAAGAAGAAAAATGTAGAAGAAAGATAAGAAGAGGAAGGAGAAATGGAAGAAAGATAAATATCAGTTCTTGATACCGCCTGATTATGTTTGAATATTCATAATTCCAACATATTGTCACAACTGAATAAAGCAATCTTGATTGATTTTATTAATAAATTACATAAAACCTTTTCATCGAAAAATTCCTTTGTGTTACTTTTTAACATAGAATACAGTAAAATCGAGATATTTGCTTGAGTCATAACTTTTTCTCGAAAACTCTAACTTGTATGGAAAACTAGTAAGTACATTTTTTGTAGAAAATTTTCTAATCTTTCAATCTTATAATAACGTTCATATTCATAAAATTAAAAGGAACTGGAGGTATTCGCGAAAAATCACTTTTTAACCCTTTACGCGCAGTAAAATTTATGTGTACAACGGATCACCGGGGACTTATGAGACATTGTTTAAAACGATGAAATTAAAGTGGAAAAATTCAGCTTCTTTGGACTTTTTTCATTAAATGATACATTTTTTGTTTAAATGCGCTGGACCATCAGAGTAGTTTATTTGCAGCAATTTAAAACAAAATCATAATTTGTCATATGTGTCCAATCTTAATATGTTATTAAAAATGTATAGTACTTTAATAGTAATGTTTTCCGTCGCGGAATGCTTATGTATATTTAACGTATAATCGTTTTTAATAGATTTTTTGCATCAATATGTGTTGTCTAGAAAATATAATAAAAATATGGGTCAATACAGCAACATCTTTACTTTCGTCATAAATTAAAGATAACCCATACGATTCTAGAATCCGTTAAATAATATATAAACAATAAATCAAAAATAACTTACCTTTTGGAGAAAACCGCTAGCACATACTTTTGGAAATATAATATCAACAGGTATTATAATAAAAACATATTGACATTCAAACGTAATACTACTAAACCTTAATTGCATTAAAATTATAAAAGATTTTGTAAAGAAAACATTTCACCTGCAAATATAATTTTTACAAGTGCGCAGCAAGGTTGGCATGCTACGGGTTTTTAATCTGCTAATAACCTAAATATAAGTCATAATCATAATATATTGATCCAGCAAATTCTAAACTTAGATCATTGACGCCAGTTTTAAGAACCGTTCCTTCACCCATCCACCTGACCAAAAGTAAAACAAACAAAAAAAGAAAGAAAGAAGAATTACATCATGCGCACTTACCAGTATTCGGCGACGTCATAAGTATGGACAAAGGACACTCATCATCGTCGAGGACGTATTCTGTATCGGGACATCCAGGCTGTTGTGTGACCTGGACAAGGCACCACTGTGAAGGATCGGTTTTTGTAAGACCATATTTATCCAACATTTCTCTGACTACGGCTCCCGCACAGTCCCGGACTGACAGGAGTAAAGTTTTATAAGGCACATCTTTGCATAATGCTTCGCCATAAATTTTTAATGTACCACCTGAAAAAAATTTGAGACGAGAATAATATAAACCGTGTATTTTTACGGCGCGACAGTATTATCAGTCAATAAAAAATATTAATAATAATAAAAGTGAAAGTAACCACAATAAAAAAGAATTATGTAAAATTATAACATAAAACACAAATTATTCATCAAAAGATACGCGGGGACTAGTATTGCATTTACTTATCCAACGATGCCAACAATGCAAATGCATATTTTTATATTTTGTGACATTTATGTGAAGAAAAACTATACTGAGACATCACAAATAATATTATTTATCCACGACTATTAAAAATAATGTATCCATTTATGTATGTGTTTCTTCAAGGTCTCAAGGGATAATAATGCTAGCCATTATTCATTGCAGTTCTAAATTTTTTGTTAAAACTTCATCGACATGCCATGACGTCAGTCAATGTGGGGAATTGCTATTTGATTTGAAACGTCAAAATGTTTGAATTTTTATTGCGATATTTTACAAAAAAATATATTATTATTTAATAGTCGGGATAAAGATAAAAGTATAGTATTTTACTCGTATGTAATGGCTGTTATTCACTACGATGATTTCTTCACCCTCGTGAATAATAACCATCATTACAGTTCGTTGAATAATACACTATAATCGTCTTGTGACAATTTTAGAGCACATCATGTGATTTCTATTCAACTTGATCATTAAATAGGTCTGACAAAGTCATCTGTTTAGATCAATAACTAGGTGTCAAAAGGGGTTTTAGAAATTGTTTCATGATTAATTTCAGTATAATCACGATTCGACCGGTAAAACCGAAAATAATAGCATTTCTGAAGTCATGACATAATTTGTCTGCCGGTGTCACAAAACATACGTTTTCCTTGTTGCCAACATGGGATAACTAATTAAGAAGGTGCAGTCTTTAATCAAATTTATTTTATTGTTTTGTCTGTTTATAGTATTACATTGGTACCATTACCACCTGGTGGTAACTGATGGTACGCTCCTAAATTTTTGGTATTTTTACGAACAAAAATCTGAAATTCGTAAATCGTTAATAAACCATATAAACACATGTTTTGGATTCTGTCAAATTTTCGTCGCTTCCGGGAAATGACCAATTTTTTTTTCTTAACTGGAATCCCCAATTTCTTCTTTACAATTTCCGCAGAGCTAAAAATTTCCTAGGCAACCATTCTTTTTTTACATTTAAAATCTTTTAAAATGTCGGTCTTATGAAAAAATTTTTCGATACACAAAGAATCCGCACAGTAAATATTTGGAGTAAAAAAATTTTGGCAAATGGACTATGGAATAACTGTAGAACATAGTAGAAAACATAAAAAACTTTCGCCTTTTTGTAACTTAGTATACGAGTCATGAAATTTTTTGAATAAATGGAAATTCGAAAAATTCTTATAAACGGCAATACGCTTATACAACATACATA
>JANEYF010002282.1:0-155579 GCA_029963845.1 Rhamnusium bicolor
GGAATTATAATCGACAATTTGAATTATTTTTAAAAAAAGTCAGTGATTAATTGAATACGTTACTTTTGAAAATTTGAAATTGACATCAACAGGAACGTCACTTCTTTCTCGTCTTCTTCTTCTTCCTTGTCAGTTATATAATCAGAGATTTCTCAATCCATTTGGTCTTAAGAACATAATTAAATATGAATATTTTAAATAAGCTTTTACAAAATTAATTATTAACAAATAGTCCTTTTCAACAATTTGTCAACAATCTAACTTCATAAATTACAAACCTAGTTAATTCACAAACAAAATTTCTACATTTTTCAAAAGTTCTCATCTTTAATTTTTAATTATAACAAACTAAAATTAACTATATTAAACAAGCAAGATTACTGTGGGCAACTTAGAAATTATGAAGAAAAAAATATTTAGTGACCAATTTAGTTACTTTTAATATATAAATACCAGCACTGCAGGAAATGATAGATATCCCCTCCCTTTTTTCAATGCACATGTCTCATTAGTCCAGCAACCACATGGTTCTGCAAACTTATTAAGTAGTTTTCTAAATTTAAAATAATTCTAGTAAACCAAAATGTAATTAGTTAATAATTAAACAGACCTAGTGAGTTATAAAAAAAAGATTATTTTTCTTCTATAATGCCACAATGATTAGGACAATTTCTTGGATGTTGAATAAATTTAAATTATAGCTTCAACTCATGACTAAGTATTCTGAAAATATTAATAAATTTAACATTGTTACATTTCGAATTGTAGCCTTGAAAAAGACAATAAAAAGTTGTCGAGAGATTGGCAAAGTGAAAAGAGTTTTCTTTAAAGCCCGAAACGGACCGAAGCCTTACTATTTAAAATTCTATATATGTATATATATATATATATATATATATATATATATATATATATATATATATATATATATATATATATTCCTGCAAGTGGAGATCCTTTTTATTCATTTCGTATACAAGCTGAGATCCGTTTTGGTGAGATCCGATTTTGGATCTCATCTTGCTTTGCGTGTATATCGCTGTCATATTGTTCAGTTGGATCATTAACAACTAATTTCAAATTTTACTGTGGATCTCATTTTTACCTAAAATTTCACATTTTATACATCTGTAGTTCAGATTCGTCGGCTGTAGAGGAGTGCGGCTCGTCTTTATGTTGTAAATGTATGTATGTAGAGATGAGATCCGTCCAAGACTGCAACGTTGCAATCATTCATGTCAATATTCATGTTAGAATTTAGGGTAAAAGCAGTGTTAATTTACAATGACTGATATAAAATCAGTATTTTATAAAATACGCATGACATAAAATACTTATTTTATATCATTGTAAATACGAAAAAGTAATTTTTACTTCTTATTTTCTACTGCTTTTCCCGTTTAGCTGATTTGTGTTTTTGTTAATACATTCTTTAATAATTAACAAATATTTCATATTATTTGGATTAGTATATTTTGTTAAAAAAGAGGACATGTATGTATATTAAAAACTATTGCTAACATTACTAGTTAATGAGGTAATTTAATTATGAACTACAGTATTTATTAATTATAAATATTTATTCTTGCAGTTACTGATTAGCGTAATACCTTAGTTTTACAATAAAACAATATTATTTAATAATATGCTATTTTATTTGTTAATAAATATACCAACAATATAGTGTGGTGATAATGTATGGAACAAATTCAATAAAACTTTTCAGGAAAATTTTCGCAAAAAATCCTCGGACAGGACTAATTTGTTTTTCAAAACGGCATCTTTTTCTGATAAATGTCATTCTTTGATTATGCTTTATTTTCGAGCTATGACGTCATCGGTCTTTTTTTTTAATAGCAACCTACATATTTTTCTATGGATTCGAATAGAGGACTCTTTTCTGCATACGCTGATGTAAAAAAGTGGCATGTTGAAGAGGAAATGTTTGGAGATATTTACTTCAAAATTACAGTCGTGGTCAAAATTTTAAACATTAAATTATAAGTTTTTAAGTCTATTTTAAGTTCGTCTTCAGTGTAATAATTATTACCTAATTAATTCAATATTTCAGCAGATTATTTAGTAATTTTTCACTTTCATGACAATTTTATTTTATTTTAGAATGAATTAAAAATTTTGTTTTTTGAATCGAAATTTTTTTTATTTCATTTTTTCTTAATTGTGAAGTCGCTGTCATTTTCTTAACCGTAAGCTGATATATTTTCGACGGATTTAATTAGAGGTTTGAATTCTAGATACGGCGATATGGAGATCGTTGTCCAAGCTTATTTTTATAATTTTTAAAATGACTGAAACTTTGAAGTTAAATATGTCAAAAACTTTCCTCTTCAACATGCCGCTTTTTTATAACAGTGTATACAGAAAAGTGCCTTCTATACGAATCCAAAAAAATATATAGGTTGCTATTTAAAAAAAATGCCGATGACATTATAGCTCGAAAACAAACACAATCAAAGAATGCCATTTATCAGAAAAGATGCCTTTTTGAAAAACAAAATTGATCTGTCTGAGAATTTTTCGCGAAAATCTTCCAGGAAAGCTTTATTGAATTTGTTCCATACATTATCACCACATTGTATAATTGATTAGTAATAAATAAATCATTCTTGAAAAAAATATAATTTGGAAAAAAGCGTTATTACTCGGTTATTAATAATAATTTAATGTTACTGATAAATAAATGTAGTCCAAATAAGCGTCCTCTTAATTATAAGGTGCAAATTATTTTCAGTGTAAACTGTACTTTTTTCATTATTTCTCGAGCGTAAAACATGTTGATGGTGAGAGTGAAAGTAAAAAGCATGAAAAAAGTGCTATTATTTCACTCTGCTTTATGCACTTGTTGCATAAGTCACTATATTTTGTACATATTAGAAGCTCCTAGCTAGTATTTTAAATAAGAAATACATATACTTACAGTATAAGAAAAACAAATTAAATAAATTGTAATTTCCAGTGTTTACAAATTGAGGAACAAATCAAATCCTGTGAAAATGGTGGTTTCATTTTTTTTTTTTTGAGGACGGGGCAATTCCGGAGCGTAAAGCTTTAAATTCTTCCAAGAATAAAAGGACGTAGGGCTGACTACCACTGTATCTGCATAATTTATATATAATTCTGACATTTGCAGACCACAATAATAATATGTAGTAGAGAAATGAATTAGAGAAAAAAATAATGATAATAAAACTATTACTTTATTTGGGTACCTATATTATTGGGATTGAGAATGTTAAATTTTCATTACCTACCTAGTTTTGTTAGAAATATGTTGAAATTGTTTGTTATAAAGTAAATGATGGATACATATTTTGCTTTTTTCTTGATATTTTAGTGATAGATAACAATGGCTAGATGCTATAGTTTTT
Organism: Rhamnusium bicolor; assembly: GCA_029963845.1. NCBI lineage: Eukaryota > Metazoa > Arthropoda > Insecta > Coleoptera > Cerambycidae > Rhamnusium > Rhamnusium bicolor. The sequence continues at coordinate 3,390 of JANEYF010002282.1, forward strand.
AATTACATAAAGAATACAAATAAACCCTGTGCCCTAAAGCCTATAAGATTTGTGCTTTTTTACAAAAAAAAAGTGAAATTTGTAATTTTACAACACCAAAAAATTAAGAATAAATTAATAAATTAATTTATCTATTTCAATATAAACAAATCCAGTAAACTGTCTACTTTGTGTATATATAATTGTGAGCTCCTACTTCGTATTTTAAATACAATTTATATGTATGCTACAAGAAGAACAAGGAATTAAGAAAATTTTAATTTCAAAAGTGTTTTGGAACTCAGCAGGACCAAATCATAAGAAAAAAAGTGAAACTTCATTTGTCTTTGCTCTATTAATAATATCTACATTGTCAAAGATAATAAATTTATAAAAACTGATATGGTATGATCATTTTTCAATGATGTTTATATATATATATATATATATATATATATATATATATATATATATATATATATATATATATATTGAATCAATATGCCAAGCGGTGCGGACGACGAATCCGAACTGTCCGAGAAAAAGTGCAAAATATGTTCGGAAATAATTGATAAGCGATATTTAAAAAGTGCAGTAAAGTGTAATGCAACTAAATGCAGTGTTACATTGCATCAAAAATGCTTTGATCATGTGGCAAAAGTATTTTATATTGAAAAGAAAGGATGGAGATGTAGAAGTTGCATCGAAGACTTAAAGGGTAGTGGTGTATGTAGTGGCAGTTGCATCAACAGTGATATTTTAATATTGCAGAATGAAAAAAGAGTGTTTAAACCGTGAAAAAGATCTACTAAATAAATTGTTAATCGATTTGGAATACACAATACAGGTACAAAAAACGCTGATAAATAATCTAGAGACAAAAACTGTAAGTAAAATATATACTTCTTCTGCTACTGATAATTTGAAGCCAACTTCTTATAGTGCGGTTTTAAAAACAAAAAATGTAAATAATGATTCTTTAAACTCACCCGTCCTTTTAATTAAATCCATTGATGAAGTTGAGAAAGATGTTAAATCCAAAATAAGTGCCCTAAATGTGAACATTAATAAAACAAAATTAATTAATGATGGTATTCTTATTAGTTGCGAAAATATAAATTCATTAAATGTCCTAAAAGACAACTTAAATAAACATTTTGGTAAAGCTTACATAATTAGCGAACCTAAGAAACTTAATCCACGTATAAAAATAAATGGAGTACAACAAAACAGTGTAGAACGTACTGATTTTCTAGAAAAAATTATTTCAAATAATAATTTAAATGCATCCACTGCGGATATAAAATTTATTACTAAATTGAAATTCAAAAATAATTTTAATGTAATTATAGAAGTAATACCTCAAATATTTAATGTTATTATGAAAAAAGGGTTTTTGTATGTTGGCTGGAAAAAATGCGCTGTAGTAGAAAATTTTAACCTAACTCGATGTTTCAAGTGTTGTAAAATATGGTCACCAGGAGAAAGTTTGCCGTAGCCCCGAAATAATTTGTCCCAAGTGTTCGGGCCCTCATAAAGTAAATGACTGTATTTCGGATACTGAATCCTGTATAAATTGTAAAAACTCTAATTCTAAATTAAAATTAAACTTACCTATTGAGCATTCTGCTAGCAATCCTTCATGTGAATTTTACAAATATAAAATTGAACAATTAAAATGTAACATTAATTATGAACACTAAAAATAATAAAAAACTAAGAATTGGTCATTTAAATGTAAGATCTTTGTTTACAGGATTTGACTCTTTTAAAAGTTTAATTACAAAAAAATAAGTTTGACATCATGTGTACTACAGAAACTTGGCTTAACGATAATTTACCTTCGAATGTTGTCCATATTATGAATTTTAATTTTTTTCACAAAAATCGTATAGGTAGGGGTGGTGGAGTGGGTATTTACGTCCGTAAGGATATTATATGTAAAGAAGTTTTAATTGATTTTAATTCATTAGATGGGTTAGAATATTTATTTTTAGAAATCTTTATAAGTAGATTTCATCTGCTTATATGTGTAGTGTATAGAGCTCCATCAAGTAATGTCAAAGAAGCTGTTGAGCATATGGACAACTTATTGTCCTTTATCACTCCGCAATATGACAATATATGTATATTAGGCGATGTAAATATCGACCAGACTTATGATAATATTTTGGACCAGTGTTTACTTTCCTATGATTTTACACAAATAATAAACGAACCCACGCGTATTACGGTTCTTACTGAAAAACTTATTGATGTTATATTTGTGAATAATTCCGAATTTGTATTAAAATCGGGTACAATGGATGCAAAATCCGTGTCTGACCACAGAGTAGTTTACTGTGATTTAGATTTATCATTACGTCATATTGAACCTAAAGTTATTACATATAGAGACTTCCGAAATTTTTCACAAAATAATTTCTTATATGATTTAAGAAATGTTCAATGGAATGAGTTATTTTATTTCAGTAGTATAGAGGACAAAGTAACATTTTTAACAGAAAATATATTAATAGTATTCGATATACACGCACCATATATTACATCACGAATCACCAAACACTATGCTCCATGGATTACAGCAAGTCTTAAACAATTAATTACTGACAGGAAAAAAGCTCTCCAAAAATATAAAAAAACAAATAACATAAATGACTTGATACACTATAAACAGTTGCGTAATCTTTCCGTCAGTTCGACCAGACGTGCATATTTAGCACAATATGAAAATGACTTCTCTAACAAAGAGCTTTGGAAAGCTGTAAATACGCCAAATATTAAAGCAAAACAAAATTATGACATCTCTAATCATTTACTAGATGTTAATGAGATAAATAATTATTTTTTATCGGTCTTCAGTTCTCCTAATAGTTGTCCAGCCTCTGTAAATAATTATACCACAAATAAATTTGATGAAAATGTACACTTTCAGCTCAATCTCGTAACACTTGAGGAGATAAAAAATGTTCTTTTCAATCTCAAATCAAATGCAAGCGGTTGTGACGGAATTAGCGCTAAAATGTTAAAACTTTCTTTTTCTGTAATTGGCATCTATATATTATATCTAATTAATTGTTGTTTGGAGGCGGGATATTTTCCAGAAAAATGGAAACTATCTCTTATAAAACCTTTACCCAAAGTAACTGAGCCTCTCGAATATTCTGATCTTAGGCCTATTACAATAATTCCAACATTGTCGAAAATGCTAGAAAAAGTAATTCAGTTGCAGATATATGATTATATAACAAAAAATAGAATAATATCTAACTTACAATCTGGTTTTCGAAAGGGTTACAGTACAACAACCCTAGTCGCAAACATTTCTGATAACATTTTCAGCACCTTAGATCAAGGTAAGGCTACTGCTCTGATATTGCTCGATTTCTCAAAAGCGTTCAATACCTTAGACCATGAATTATTATGCGCCAAATTAACATATTATGGTTTTAATAATACAGCGATAAATTTTTTAAATCCTATTTAGCTAATCGAAAGCAATTAGTCACTCTGAAAGACAAAGATTCAGATATACTGCCGATCACATCAGGTGTACCCCAAGGGTCTGTCTTGGGGCTAGTTCTATTCCTCCTTTACACTGCGGATATATTTAAACATGTAAAGTACACAAATATAATGTCTTATGCAGATAACACACAACTGACCTACACATTCGACGTAAAAAGTATAAATGCAGCTAGTGATAAAATAAACAAAGATCTAAATGCAATATCCAATTATTCCAAACAAAACAATTTGAAACTAAATCCAAACAAATGTTCATGTATTACTTTTTCCTCAAATACTACAACACATACAATAAATTCTCAACTTCAGCTGTATATTGAGAATCAACCTTTAGTTATAGTGCAGAAAGTAAAAAATTTAGGTTTAATATTTGACACTAACTTACGTTTTAAAGATCATGTTTCTAACTTGATAAAAAAGTCTTATATTGCATTAAGACTTCTCTATTCAAATATGAGTATTTTAAACTTCAAATTTAGGAAAAAACTTTGTGAGTCACTTGTTTTACCCATTTTAAACTACTGCATTGTAATTTACTTCCCGTGCCTTGATAAAATAACTCAAAATCGACTACAAAAAATACAAAATTGCTGCTGTAGGTTCGTTTGTGGCCTAAAAAAATATGATCATGTGTCCTCTAAAATAAACCAACTCGGCTGGCTGACAGCAAATAATTTATTTAAGTATCATTTGTCAGTTTTTGTTCATAACATCTTGATATCTAGTTCACCTCCTTACCTTAGAGACAAATTTATATTCAGACATAGTATTTATGCCAATAATTTGAGATATACAAATAAACTATCCTTGCCTAAATATCGCTCAACCATGTACAGACGATCCTTCTTATATAACGCTGTAACAACATACAATAGCTTAGAAGACAACATTAAATCTCTTCCTGTAAACAGTTTTCGAAAAATAGCTAGACCACATTTCTTTCATCTTCAGTAATTTAGGATCTAGTATGTGCTTAGCATCATTTATTTGATATTGCAATGTATGCAATTTAATATATGCCAAATTTTTTTATACCATTTATACATACTAATTTTATTGTTATTGTGTTTTTGTCCTCAATTTATCATTGTTCAGGTTAAGTTGAGTAGCCTAGGCTAGACTTCGCCTATTTTAAGAAAGTTTTGTAAACTTTTCTTTTAATAAAGACACTTTTTTTTCCGATTTCCCGATGCCGGTCAGTCCTCCCGTGGCCTCCGATGCCTCACGGGAGTTGCGCCGGCGCATCACACTTTTTTTTTTCGGTTTCCCGATGCCGGTCAGTCCTCCCGTGGCCTCCGACGCCTCACGGGAGTCGCCCTGGCGCATCAACTACAGCCACTCCCCACATCCCGCAAGGTTAGTGACTGTAGATACCAGAATCGTGTGCCCTAAGCAGACGGAGAGAACCCAGAATGACCGCCTTCTGCATTTGACCTGCCAGCCACTCGGCTGGTTTTTGGCAGGCCGGTATGATCTTCAGTTCCGAGAGCAGCGTAGGCTTTATCCCTCCGAGTACACCGATAATAAGGACGACCATTTTGACCGAGTAGCCTGGGTACAGCACTTGGAGCTCGTACCGGAGATCGCGATATTTGGTCCATTTCTCCTCCTCCTTCAAGGTGATGTTTTTCTCCGCAGGTGCCGAGAACTCGATGACATACATCACCTTCAGTTGATGGTCGAGGAGGACTATGTCAGGCTTGTTGGCTTGGATTAGCCTGACAGTCGGGAACGAGTAGTTCCAGTAAATCCGGCATTTCTCGTTCTCGACAACGGACTCAATATCTCCGGGGACGTAAGGCAGCACTGGTGTCTGGTCTACCCCGTACGAGTGCCTTAGATGGTAGTATAGCACTCGTAAGGCCGCGTTATGTCGTGGATGTAGGCCGAAATCGCATATATGGGGCATGCAGAAAGTAAGTGCATGAGCGATTCCGGCGCCTGATGGCAGGTCCTGCAGTTGATATCAGGAACCTCTACACGCCACACACGGCTACGGTAGACCAAGGTGTTGATAACACCATCTTGGCAGGCCATAATGAATCCCTCGGTCTCCGACTTAAGCCCTGCTGACCTTAGAAAGGCGAAGATCAGCCTGGTCGATAAACCCAATGTTTCGATGTTCTTATAGAAGACACCATGCTGGGGTTTATCGACGTGCTGCCGAAACAGATTTTCCTGTTCGGCAGCTCTAATTCGGGCTTTCAGACGATTTGGCTGAAGTTCGGTGACTGACTCAACATCAGCACCTCACCGGCCTCCTCGCCTGAAGTCAAATGCGAGACCGAGTTCATCTGCGGCTCTTTTTGCTGCCTTGAATAATCCTGCTCCCACTCCTACAGATTCGTGATGTTTTACGAACCGCAAGAGGGGATCTGAGCTCCTGAGTATGTTACATGCCATACTCAGTACTACTCTGCCATGCGTACACTCCAGGCTCAAGAGTCCTCGGCCCCCTCGTTGACGTGGGAGGTACACACGAGGAACGGACGATCTAGGATGAATACTTCTGTGAATATTCATCATCTTGCGGGTATCTCTGTCTAATTGACGCAGCTCATCTACCCCCCACTTTACTACTCCGAAGGAGTAGAGCAGAATCGGAACGGCAAGCATATTGGTTGCAGACACCTTGTTCTTCCCCGAAAGTTCGGAAGACCAAATCTTTCGGAGGCGGTGTCTGTACTTGCCGCGGAGAGAATCTTTTATTTGTGATACATCCTGGATGTGCCTTTGTTGCACACCCAGATATGTATAGGTCTCTCCGGCATCCAGATGTCTTAGGATGCTTCCGTCTGCGAGCTGCGCATCTTCAGAGAATTCCCCGCATCGTCCTCTCTTGAGGTGGACGACTGCACATTTGTCCAACCCGAACTCCATACCAATTGCCCGCGTATATTCTTCGACCACCCTAAGAGCGTTTTGTAGTTCGCGCTCTCCGGAGGCATAAAGTTTAAGGTCATCCATATAAAATAGATGGGTGACCTTATGCCTCCCGTCGTTGGGTGGCCCACATTGATATCCGCGGGTTTGGCGGAGCCCAACAGACAACGGCAGCAGTGAGATGCAGAAGAGGAGAGGACTCAGGGAGTCACCCTGGAAAACTCCTCTCCTAAATGCCACCTGCTCTGTCGTGAACCGCTGTGCACCTGATGTTATGGTGAAGCGGGTCTTCCAGAGCGGCAGCAGTTGTTCTATGCATCTCACTAGTGGTGCTGGTACCGCAAGACATTCGAGCAAGTACAACAATAGCTCATGGGATGTTGTATCAAATGCCTTGCGGTAATCAATCCAGGCCATCGATAGATTCCGCTTGTATTGCACAGAATCCTGTGTAATACAGCGGTCTATCAGCAGGCTGTCCTTGCAACCTGCCATGCTCTTCTTGGCACCACGCTGTTCGTGTATCTGCTGGAAGACCGGATCAACAGACCTCAGTGTCCTAGCATACAAGATACGTGTAAATATCTTGTAGCAGGAGTTAAGGCAAGTGATCGGCCTATAATTCCTCGGGTCGGAAAGATCCCCCTTTTTGTGGATTAGCACAGTACGTCCCTCGACAAACCAGTCCGGAATCTGCTGCCCCTCGTTCAACCATGAGTTGAAAACTCGCGCCAGACGGCGGTGAGTGGAAGGAAATTTCTTCCACCACCAATTGTTAATGCCGTCTGGGCCCGGGGCAGCGAAGTTCTTGGTACCAACAAGTGCTTGTTGGACTTCCTTCGTACTGATTGCCGGGCACACTTCTTCTGGCTCTTCAAGATGTCTGTGACACAGAGCCTCGAAGTGTGCAATTGATGGAGTGTCGCTATTGAATGGACGCGTCGTTTCGTAGATTCCCTTCCAGAAGGTTTCGACATCTTCTACAGTCGGCGGATTCTCGACGACACGCTGTGGCTCTTGAAAGAGGCGGGAAGGATTCGTACGGAACAAATTGTTTTGTTCCATACTCCTCACTCGCCTCTTTAATGTTTGCTTTATCGCCATGAGCGCTCGGATCCTATCTAGACAGTGCTGCTTGATGGTAAGCATCACTGTCAGATTTAGAGTATGGTGTTGACGTCTTAATCCGGCTGCTATGCGCCGGATTCTGGGAGTAAAAACTCTACCAGACGTCTTATATTCCACCACACTCTGGATCCGAGAAGCGTGTTGTCTGGCCGACTGTATCTTGCCTTCGATTTTTGTACACGCCGCTTGGCTTTCTCGACCCCGTGATAAGTTGACCTCTCACGGGGGACGAGTTGCTTCGCGGCGTTGTACACGGCACAGTTGATTTGCCAGATGTCTACATCTTCCGGAATTTCCTCATCGATGACCGCGTCCATTCTAGCCCGGTCTTGTGGCTTTAGGTTAGCCCTCGTGTTAAGGCTAACCCTCGTCCTTAAGTCTACATCGGTGAACTCTAAAGGATGTTCCCCATCAGCTGGTAATTGCCGCGGTGGTACTGCGGCTGGCAGTTCTTCCAGCTGACGGGGTGCCCTTACGTAACCTGTCCTGAGCAGAAAGGATACTTGATCTCTCAGATGTTGTTGAGAGAAGGCGCGATGCTCTGGGTGCATTTCGCACCAAAGTGCATGCAATCGCGCCATGTATCCTCTTCGCTCAGGTTCGCTACTCTCGCGGCAGGTCAGCAAGTCATCCCGAAGTTCCCTCGTCCACTTAAAGCGTCCTTGTTCGTTGCGTCTGTCATTATTGAGACCGTCCGGTGAGGCCCCTCCCGCCTGTCTCTGACCCCCATCCGCTTGGGGTCGATCGTGAGGAGCCCTTCTTCTAAGGTTGTATGGAACCCGAACTAGAAGGGGTACCAGGTGGTTAGCCTTGGTACCCCCGGCCGACATTAGTCAGGCAGAGTTACCTCTGCCTTGCACCCCCGATTTTATTATTATTATTATTATTATTATATATATATATATATATATATATATATATATATATATATATATATATATATATTTATATATTTATATATATATATATATATATATATATATATATATATATATATATATATATATATATATATATATATATATATATATATATATATATATATATATATATATATATATATATATATATATATATGTATATATATATATATATATACAGGGTGAGCCACGGTGGGTGGAGTATTAGAAGTATATGGAGAATGGATAAACCGATTGCTTTGAAATTTTGGTTACCAAGATAATCGTGTATGATCTCTCCAACTAAAATATTTTCGAAAGTGCGGTGTTGCGACATACGTAAAACTGGCAACATCTTCGTTATTTTAAATGGAATGCCCTGTATATTTTTGCATTTTTGGGATCGTCGTCTCTTTCTGAGTAACTTTTATTAATATTTCTCTATACCTATCTCAAGCCGTTTTCGAGATAATAATTCTTTTCTGAATTTATTGCCAAAAATTTGACTTTCAGTAAATCGTGTTTTCTCCTACCTACGCAGCAACTAAAAGATAATTTTTTAGTTGCGGTTAGGCAAGGCCTGGGGGCATCTCCTCCATTAATCAAATGTTTCGAATATCATACAGGGTGAGTTAGAGAACGCTTTCTACAAGTGACTTAGAAAAATGCACGAAAGTCAATTTTTTTAAATAGAATGTCCTATATATTATTACTGATTCGGAAAGGCGATACATTTACCTATTTAAAAAGGTAATATACTCTATATCTAATGCATACCTTTTTCGATTTATGGGCACTTTTCTGTAACCTTACCAAGAATATTAGTCTTTTGGTATATCACAACGGGTGGGCCATGAAATTTATGTTTTGTCATTTTGTAATGACAACAGATGTTATTTTTCTAAATAAATTTGACGTTAGTGATATTTGCACCTAATTTGAATAGCTATGTAGCACAAATATGGCAGAAAATAATTATACAAACACGGTTTTAATTGATTTGTTTATTATCCATGGAGAGTGCAATAAGATTATCAGCAGAACTTCAGCAGAAGATTTAATGAGAAATATCCGAATTTGCCGCAGATGAACAACAGAAAGTTTTTATGAATTCAGAGGAATTTTATAAATTTTGGTTCGTCATTAAGAGGAGCAAGAAATTTACCTAAACCTGTGACATCTGACGAGGTAAATGAAATCAATGTGCTAGCATATTTTCATGCAAATCCCCAGTATTCCATACGTTGTGCTGAGCGGGATTTAGCATTGCCATATTCATCCATTCGAAGAATACTAGCAAACCATTAAATGCATAATTACAAATTTACAAGAGTCCAATTTCTCATGCCTCAGGATTATCTACAGAGAATAGAATTTTATGAAATGTTACTTGTACGTATGCAAGAGGACTCCAATTTTTTAAAGAAAATTATATGGACTGATGAATCAAAATTTTCTAGAGAAGGGATTTGTAACACACGAAATCGTCACCATTGGGCCACAGACAACCCCACGTTACTAGAGAGGCTGGCTTTCAAGTCAAATTTAGTTTCAATGTGTTTTGTATGTTAATGGATGACAAAATAAAATATTACGTATATGACGAAAAATTGAATTCCAGAAAATATTTAGATATAATTAGAACAGTTGTGGAAGACTTCCTTGATATTATGTCAATTGAAAAATATATAACTTGTTGGTATCAACTCGACGGGGCTCCTGCACATTGTACACATGAAATTAGTATGGAGTTTGACCGCTTTTTCGATGATCGTTGGATTAGACGTTTGGGACCGTGGAATTGGCCTCTGAGGTCCCCTGACCTTACCCCGTTAGATTTTTATCTTTGGGGTACTCTTAAAGATAGAGTTTATAAAACTCCAGTCCACAACAGGGAAGAATTAGAACGTCGAGTGATTCAAGAGATTGAAAACTTGGACCCCGCTGAAATAAGAGTTGCTGCAACAAACGTCGTCCATCGTCGTATACAAAAGTGTCTGGAAGTTAACGGTCTACAAGTCGAACAATTATAACAATATTTTTAAGATTTTTATATTTATTACTGTTATTGGTATTATTTGTTATTGCTACTTAGACTTTGTTACTGTTGTTGCTGCTTAGTTATTATTTTCTCCTAATACTGACACTGTTATTGTTCTCTTAATGATGAACCAAAATTTATAAAATTCCTCTGATCTGCGGCAAATTCGAATATTTCTCATTAAATCTTCTACAAGTTCTGCTGATAATCTTATTGCACTGTCCATGGATAATAAACAAATCAATTAAAACCGTGTTTGTATAATTATTTTCTGCCATATTTGCGCTACATAGCTATTCAAATTAGGTGCAAATATCACTGACATCAAATTTATTTAGAAAAATAACATCTATTGTCATTACAAAATGACATAACAAAAATTTCATGGCCCACCCGTTATGATATACCAGAAGACTAATATTCTTGGTAAGGTTACAGAAAAGTGCCCATAAATCGAAAACGGTGTGCATTAGGTATAGAGTATATTACCTTCTTAAAGAGGTAAATGTATCGCCTTTCCGAATCAGTAATAATATACAGGCTATTCCATTTAAAAAAATTGACTTTCGTGCATTTTTCTATGTCACTTGTAGAAAGCGTTCTCTAACTCACCCTGTATGATATTCGAAACATTTGATTAATGGAGATGCCCCCAGGCCTTGCCTAGCCGCAACTAAAAAAATTATCTTTTAATTGCTGCGTAGGTAGGAGAAAACACGATTTACTGAAAGTCAAATTTTTGGCAATAAATTCAGAAAAGAATTATTATCACGAAAACGGCTTGAGATAGGTATAGCGAAATATTAATAAAAGTTACTCAGAAAGAGACAACGATCCGAAAAACGTAAAAATATACAGGGTATTCCATTTAAAATAACGAAGATGTTGCCAGTTTTACGTATAAGTGGCAACACCGCACTTTCGAAAATATTTTAGTTGGAGAGATCATACTCGATTATCTTGGTAACCGAAATTTCAAAGCAATCGGTTGATCCATTCTCCATATACTTCTAATACTCCACCCACCGTGGCTCACCCTGTATATATATATTTATATATATATATATATATATATATATATATATATATATATATATATATATATATATAAAAAAAAAAAAAAAAAAAAAAAAAATATATAGGGTGAGCCAAGACGATTCTACAGGGTCAAGAAACATCTTTTTCAATGAAATGCCATGTATATCAGAACATTTTAAGAAAAAATATGTTAGTACCAATATTTGGATCATGAAGTGCCCTTTGTGCGATATCCTCTAATTGTGTAATATTTGTGTTTTATTATCTGTAAACCATGTAAAGTATGTATTTGAAATGTAATAATAAGTAAATAAATACCTATAGCACCAATTCAAAGTGTAAAATAGTAGAATGCCATTTTTACTGTCTCACCAGAAAAAACGTTAATAGTAGTAAGAAAACCCTTGTGTTTGAAAACACAAGAATGCAATGTAAATAAATAAAAACCGGGATGTATTCAAGGAAATATTAAATGTATTGAAATATAGAAATAAAACACACGAATTATCTAAATATTAACCAAAACTTGCACCTTTTAATAGATGCACCACGATACACTAATTAATAGAACTCATACAAATAAGTAATATCTGATTACAATACTTAATGAAAATATTGAAACCTTGAAAAATTGAATTTTGAAAAATATTGACTTGAACAATATGCAAATATGCAATAAAGAAACCCTCCGCAAATCAGAGTATCCGGTTCAAAGGACCAAAAAAATGTCTCGTTAAAGCATTGGAAATGGACTATATATAACTGGTTACGATAGCTGCTGATATGTAGTGAATTTGTCTAACACCTATTTGCAATGTATGTAATATCTAATTGTATCTGTAACTAATGTATTTGAAAAAAAGTGGATAACTGCGGAATTGCACTAATCTTGATATTGGATAATAGGATGATGAACCAGGGGGTGTATGTAGTAGATCCTTTGTACATTCCACCGGCCGGGGTAACACGCGCGAATTTCTCACATAATAATTATTAATGGTTGTAACAAATGTATAAAAATAATGCCCTGTCCAACTCGTTGCTTCAACCGTCGACATTGAACCCTCTTCCTAGTGTCCCCTTCTTTAGGGGTAAAAAAAGGTGGTACAAAAAAAAGGATAAGGAGTGGGAAGGGATAAAAACATAATTAAGGCAAAGCAAAGCCGCTAAAGCCCGTTTTACATTAGTTCCATAACAGGTAAACCATACGTACATCAAACATGTACAAATTGCAACCAATACAGATAAAGAGTAATATGACGTATGCTAAGGGGGTGTAGTAAAAAATAGTAACAAGTAGGTAATTATTATAAAAAGTAAAAGGCAAAGATGATAACGGAACATACACATTCATACTTCATCTATTTACAAGAAGAGTATATGGGAATACTAGTGTTCAACAAGCTGCCGGATCACATTAAAGAAATTACTTTTATTAAACCTTTCAAAAAAAGCTGTCAAAAATTTCCCTAGCAAAAACTTGTATTTATTCCATAATTGACTATTTAAATTATGTATTTTAAACTCAGTCCCGCTAGTATATGTTAGTTTTTAAGTAATTGTTTTATTATTTTAATGTAATTGTTCGTTATACTTATTTATTGTTTGCATTTTGCACCTTAAATAGTAATTTTAAATCTGTACTTTTGACTAGTCCCATATCTTTAGGTGTATGATCTCATGGACATTAGAATTTATTATTATTATTATTATTTTTTTTTTTTTCGGTTTCCCGATGCCGGTCAGTCCTCCAGTGGCCTCCGACGCCTCACGGGAGTCGCGCCGGCGCATCAACTACAGCCACTCCCCACATCCCGCAGGGTTAGTGACTGCAGATACCAGAATCGTGTGCTCTAAGCAGACGGAGAGAACCCAGAATGACCGCCTTCTGCATTTGGCCTGCCAGCCACTCGGCTGATTTTTGGCAGGCCGATATGATCTTCAGTTCCGAGAGAAGCGTAGGCTTTATCCCTCCGAGTACACCGATTATAAGGACGACCATTTTTACCGAGTAGCCTGGGTACAGCACTGGGAGCTCATACCGGAGATCGCGATATTTGGTCCGTTTCTCCTCCTCCTTCAAGGTGATGTTTTTCTCTGCAGGTGCCGAGAACTCGATGACATAGATCACCTTGAGTTGATGGTCGAGGAGGACTATGTCAGGCTTATTGGCTTGGATTAGCCTGACAGTCGGGAACGAGTAGTTCCAGTAAATCCGGCATTTCTCGTTCTCGACAACGGACTCAATATCTCCGGGGACATAAGGCAGCACTGGTGTCTGGTCTACCCCCTACGAGTGCCTTAGATGGTAGTATAGCACTCGTAACGCCGCGTTATGCCGGTGGATGTAGGCCGAAATCGCATATATGGGGCATGCAGAAAGTAAGTGCATGAGCGAATCCGGCGCCTGATGGCAAGTCCTGCAGTTGATATCAGGAACCTTTACACGCCATACGCGGCTACGGTAGACCAAGGTGTTGATAACACCATCTTGGCAGGCCATAATGAAACCCTCGGTCTTCGACTTAAGCCCTGCTGACCTTAGAAAGGCGAAGGTCAGCCTGGTCGATAAACCCAGTGTTTCTATGTTCTTACAGAAGACACAATGCTGGGGTTTATCGACGTGCTGCCGAAACAGATTTTCGTGTTCAGCAGCTCTAATTCGGGCTTTCAGACGATACACCCTGGATGTGCCTTTGTTGCACACCCAGATATGTATAGGTCTCTCCGGCATCCAAATGCAAATTCCCCGCATCGTTCTCTCTTGAGGTGGACGACTGCACATTTGTCCAACCCGAACTCCATACCAATTGCCCGCGTATATTCCTCGACCACCCTAAGAGCGTTTTTCAGTTCGCGCTCTCCGGAGGCATAAAGTTTAAGGTCATCCATATAAAATGGATGGGTGACCTTATGCCTCCGGTTGCTGGGTGGCCCACATTGATATCCGCGGGTTTGGCGGAGCCCAACAGAGAACGGCAGCAGTGAGATGCAGAATAGGAGAGGACTCAGGGAGTCACCCTGGAAAACTCCTCTCCTAAATGTCACCTGCTCTGTCGTAACCCGCTGTGCACCTGATGTTATGGTGAAGCGGGTCTCCCAGAGCGGCAGCAGTTGTTCTATGCATCTCACTAGTGGTGCTGGTACCACATTTTATTAAAAATATCCTTAACCCTACTTTATTTAAAGATTTTGATTGTCAATTCAAATTAATTTAAAATGCCACTGTCATGTATAGCTTACTTTCTACAAAAATTAGTATCTCTTTCTTTATTGTTCCTTATTTCACTGTTCACTTATATTACCCTCCTAATTAATTATCTTTCTCTATTCACTTTATTTTAAAACTTATTTTTTCCGATTCTTTTGCTTTGATATCACTCAGCACGATTTTTAACGACCGTCAGTCAAAAATCCCTCAATCAGCTGTGCGGTCTGCCCAGGAAGTCTTAAAAAAACTAACTTTCACCTATATTAGATGAAAATAGTGCATTAGTCAACAGAAGATAATCCAGACAGAAATATAAAGTTCTGTGAGACCATGATTGAAAAAATTGCTCGGCATTCTGATTAGTGCTCACCTGAGGAGCATTTACTTCAATTATGAATACTCATTTTGGCACAATGGAAATGTGAACCAACAAAATGTAAGATATTTGTGTAATCAGAAACCAAACTGATATAGTCGCATGCAATTCTCCCAGAAGTTGAATGTTTGGGCGAGTATTCTTGGTGATGACATCATAGGACCATTTTTCATTGAGAAAAAATTGACTATGCTCTTATAACTTAATATGTTGGAGAATGCACTCGAGTCGAAAGTAACCTAAACAATCCAAAATAATGCCCCGAAATTTCAAGGAATCGAGATAATCTTCCAATAGGTCAGTGTCCCTCTATATAATTCAGGTAAGTCAGAAATCATCTTGACAACCTGTACCCTGATAAGTGGATCGGACGTCATGACCCGATTATATGGTCAGCTCTTTCACTGGATTTGATTTCTTTTTGCGAGCATAACTGAAATCCAAAGTGTCCATTAGTTAACCAGAGTCTTTCAGATTTGTGGCAGAGGATAATCGACCAATGTCACTAAGGAAACATTCCACAATATGTGCCAGGAGATTTTCAATAGATTTTGTATTGTCAAGAGGTACTAGATGGTCTTATTTGAAAAATGAAAATCCAATGATCAATTTTTTAGTTATAAGGATACGAATCCTTCTATCCTTAATATATTTAAAAAAACCTCTACATAATCTAGGTATGGCATGTTTATATTTCATATCACTCACAAATATATTAACATCAAATTTTTCTGTTCAGTAAAACGATGTTAAGTCAAATACATTATATTTATAAATTATGTATTAATGATTGACATGTAGTTTTTAGCATCGTTTTTCTTGATGGAAGATAATCTCACTTGAAATTTTCAAGAAATGTTTTCGACACAATTTTTCATTCAGTACATTTTTTATTTGACACACTCTCATTTAACTCAAAAAAAGTTGCATTAGTAGATTGGAAGTATGTCAAAATGTTCTATTTAATGTTTCACAAGTTGTATAAATCTTCCCAAAAACTGCGTGTGTTATTTATAATGAAATTATATAAAACACTTTGTTCATCTGAGTGATATATTTAGTAGGTACCTCTTTAATAGAGAACATATTAAAATGAATAAAACTGTTAGTAAAGTACTCTCAGAAGTAATATATTATTATTACTAGTATCAATTATTACTGTATTCATTCCAGGTGTTTTATATGATTTGTATTATATTGATATCAGCTAATCCATAAGCAATTATTTACTTAGTTTTCTATTTGCTCATTTACTAATTTAAATTTACACGATTTACTTTTACTATTATTATTATTTATTCTGCTCTGTAGTTGAATTATTTTACTGACTTATAAATATCTAATATTATAATTATAATTAGTCATTAATCGAGATTAAAATCAATCAGTATAATACAGATGACAAACATTTTGACGTAAAATATATTCCTCTAATACAAGACGAAATGAGTCACATCTTTTCACATTTTGATGTATATGGTACCTTTTTAAACAATTTAGGTTTTCTGTTTTAAGTAAATATAAGAGAGAAGTTCACTCACCAAGGACGAGCATGCTTTTAGTCCTGATGTCCTCACTTTGAAGGGTGGAAACCTTGCATGTGTATTCCCCGGAGAGATCTGGCCCAGCTTTTAGTATATGCAGAGCTCTATGAATGCTATTGGCGTCCACACTGGCCGCATATTCCAGGTTTAGTCTATCCTTTAAGACTCCGAGGCCTTGGGGTCTTTTCTTTGTACCTAAAATTTCATCGTTATGAAGTGAAATAAAAGTATTTCAGTTACAAAATTTTTAATATATACTATTTAAACGTTTTTTGTTCGATATCAAAAGCTTTATATAAACACGAATGTATAAGGTTTTATTTCCAGAAATAAAGAATTATTTTATTCACATTCATCACAATTTAAAACAGCTGAAGTGAAATTTGTGCATATAATTTTTCTTATTTATAAATGTGTAAGTTTGCTGTACCTACATCGCTGATTCGAAATCATCAAATTAAATGTAAACATATTTAAATTAATTTCCAGTTATGGCGAGATTAAACATGATGAATTGGTTATAATAATTTTCTCCATAGGAAAATTATCTAGAAGGTTTTATATAATATATAAAAATTATTAAACAATAATAATGTGTAAAATTCGAACCAGCAAACTCCTTGCGGTGCATACTGGGCAGACAAAAGCCACTTTACCTGAAACATGTCGGCGATGCCAGAGCTAACCACTTTGGCATTCCTGTCCTCTGGTTCCAGCTAATTACTATATCATTCTGGATAACTGTATTTTTTGAATAATCAAGCTTAAAAGAATTATTCATATGTGTCCCAAAAAACAATTAACAGACGGTCTGAGATAGGTGGTAGTGGCCCCACTCTTCATGAAAATTAACGTAATGAACAAGTGCGCCTTAAGTGGATAAGAGAACTTCGGGATTACTTTCTGACCTACTACTAGAGTAGCGAACCTACTCGCAGAGGATACATGGCGCGATTGCATATACTTTGGTGTGAAACGCATTCAGATCATCGCGCTTTCTTTTAACATCTGAGAAATCAAGTATTCTCTTTGCGTAGGACAAGTTATGTACAGAGCCCCGTCAGCATGAAGAAGTGCCAGTTGCACTTCTATCGAGGTAAATATCAGCTGATGAGAAACATATCAAAGGGTATACCGAGGTTGACTAAAGACAAAGATAAGTCAACACCAGTGCTACCCTAAAGCCATAAGACCTGACTCGAAAGAATGCAGTCGACGATGAGTAACTCTTAAAAGATGTAGATATGTACCATTTACAACGCGCCGAATTAACTCGTCCCCCGCGAAAGGTTAAATAACAAACAATTCAAACGGACTCGAGAAAGCTAAGTGGCATGTAAAGAAGATAGAGGACAAGATACAGTCAAGTAGACAACGCGCTTCTCTGTTCCAAAGTATGGTGAATTATATAGCAACGGGCACATAAAATTCCGGCACAAAGCTGTCGGATTAAGGCGCCAACACCACACTCTAAATCTGACAGTGTTGCATACCATCAATCAACACTGTCTAGATAGGATTCGAGCGCTTGTGGATATCAAGAAAACGTTGAAAAGGCGAATGACGAATATGGAACAAAACACGCTGTTCCGTACGAAACCTTTCCGCCGAGCCACAGCGTATTAAAAAAATTAGAATTATGTTATTGATAACTTTGGTATGACAATTTGAGTTGGATGTCGCGGATAGCACAAGCGTTTTTGACGAGTGTGTAGTAAATTCGCTATTATTTCAACTTATCAAATTTTATAATTTAATTCGTGGCATAAGTGAGTGCGAACTGACATACAAGCGATTAATTGTGGCCAAATCATGAGTAGACCTCCCGACAAAGGGGGAGGAATCCTTAAAGTCACGTAAGAGATGGACAAATTGACGACAGCATGCATATAGATCTGACAACCGAACATACTGCGGACCCTCATGCAAGTGAGCTAGACGTGAACACAGGATCTGGTAGTGGTAAAGTACGCCTTGAGGAAACGATAATTAGCCGCTCTCTGCCAAGAGTGGCTGAAAAAGGTAACGAAGGAACAAAGTAAGTTTTTTAATCTTGATAAGCCTTCATATTATTCTGAACTGGTGTACGTTTTTATTGAAAAAAGAAACGAAGAGAATATCGGCCGATTACACCCAATGTTTGTTTGTAGGACATATCTTGCATAAAAAACTAAATATTTCTAATAATATAGTCATTATAGAAAAGGTAGGCACAAATAGAATAAAAGTTTTACTAAAGTCAATTTCTGATGCAAATGATTTGATAAGCAATCCTGCACTAAGTAGCGAAAATTTAAGGGCTTATATACCAAACAATCTTTTAACAAGGAAAGGTGTTATCAGGGGCGTAGATACAATTTTTGAAGAGGATTATTTGATTGAGTCACTGTTATTGAAGTTAGAAGGTTTAAACGAAAAATACAAATTGATGGGGAGCCGGCAGAGGTTCCTATACAAACCGTTTTGTTAACTTTCGAGGGTAATAAATTACCGTCACATATAGTAATAAACAGCGTAATATGCTCTGTAGACCCATACATTCAAAGAGTTGTGCAATGTTACAAATGCTTGCGCTATGGACATGTAGCCAATCAGTATCGTAGCACTACAGGTCTTTGTGTTAACTGTAGTAATGAAAAAATAAATGAACAACATTTATGTAGGGATCCAGAAGACTCATTCTGTATTTTCTGTAAAAACAACGAGCACAAGTCAATATCAAAACATTGCCCTAGTTTTGATAAACAAAAGAAAATTAAAAGTAATATGGCCTCTACTAACACAACATTTCTAGAAGCTAAGAAAACAGTAGAATCCTCATATGTTAATGTATTATCTAATAATAAATATGACAACACCATAGACGATACAAATTTTCCACCCCTATAGAGAAAAAAAGAGACCTCCACCACTTCGCCAATACTCCTCTCAACCCTCCACGTCTAATACACAGTCAAACTCGTTCACACCCTTAACACATCCCCAACAAAATAAAAAAGAAAAGCTGAGTCACCCATATCTACAACCCCAACTACCCCTCGTATGTTCCCATTCTCCCAAGGCCCCTCAAATCCCCTCCCCCCAAATCCATACAGACCCGATAATTTAGTAAGCCATAAAAATAAAATTGTTGAAGCCTTCTCAGGTTTAATACTGAACATTGTTGGTGGTATAAACAGTGTAGATGAATTAAAGAACTTAAATGAGGAACTTCTGAGAGAAAAAATAACATCGATTTTAGAATATATTAACATTAGTCAGCCTAACATTCAATTTTAACAATAAACAGGTTAAAATTATGCAGTGGAACGCTCGTTCTGCTGTAGCAAATAAAAATTGTCTAACTAGGTTCCTAAATCTGAATGCTATTGACATATGTTTACTAAGTGAAACTTGGTTCAAACCTGGTATTTCATACAATTTTCAAGGGTACTCCCTTATCAGAAAGGACCGGTTAAATGGCAAAACTGGTGTTGCTATATTGATACATAAATCTTGTACGTTTAAGGAAATCCATTTTTCTAACAAGTTTAATAGTGGTATTCAAGTATGTGGCGCTAAATTGACAATAAATAAACAAATTTTAACGATTACAACAGGATATAAACCACCTAATATTGTGACAAATATACAAGACTGGCGTAACATCCTCCTAAAAGCCACAGGTCCACTGTTTATTGGTGGGGACTTTAATGCCCACAATAAAATATGGGACTCTAGTAAAATCGATGCGGTCGGTGAACAAATATCAAAAGCAGCGGATGAAGCTGACTTAATACTCCTTAAAAATGAGGAAGCTACTAGAATGACAGCTCCAAACGTCCAAAAATCAGCCGTAGACATTTCTTTTAGTTCGGCGGATATAGCACTGAATGTACATTGGTTAATCAACCCAGATACATTAGGTTCGGATCACTTTCCGATTGTTGTGAACTGGGTTTATATTATTGCGCATCCAGAATTATCTACCCCAAAAATAAGTGGAACATTAACAAGGCCGATTGGCCAAAATACCTTAGTCTAACCAGCATCTACTCTTCTAATCCACCACCGTTTTCCAATACCGAAGAAAAGTACACTTTTCTTACAAGTTCAATTGTGCAAGCAGCCGAATTATCTATACCAAAAATAAGCCTTTCAAAATTAAAAATCGGATGCCACCCCCTTGGTGGGACGCAGACTGTGAAAACGCCGTAAAAACACGTAAACGTTCATTAGATAATTATAAAAGATGTAGTACTATGGAAAACTATTTAAAATGTCAAGAGGAAATAGCGCGAACAAAAAAATACTTAAAAAATAAAGCCAAATTAACCTGGGTGAACTACATCTCGAGTCTTAATAAAAATACCCCATACTCCGAATTATGGAATCAGGTAACGAAGATTAAAAGGTTACCGACAACACAAAAACACTGTGAAAATTTTGACTGGGTCGAAACTTTTTATGATAATGTCACACCTCCACAAGTCTGTCAAGAAACGATACAACATTGTAATAATACTGAATCCAATAATTTCTTAAGCAATCCTTTCACTTTAACTGAACTAGAATATGCTCTTAAAAAGACGCGCAACACCAGTCCCGGTCCCGATGAAATCAGGTACCTTATGCTATTAAACCTCTCAACCTCTGGGAAATTATTATTATTAGATATTTTTAACGATATATGGGTGCGAAGTGTTGACATACAAACTTGGAAGAAAGTCACTGTGATTCCTATGCTTAAACTAAATAAAAACTCAAATGACCCCGAGTCTTACCGCCCTATTTCTTTATTATCCTGTATTTTCAAAACTTTCGAGAGACTAATAAAAAGTAGACTAGAATGGTGGTTACAGAAATTTCACCCACTCCCTGTTAATCAATATGGTTTTAAGGTCGACTTCGGTACCATGGATGCTCTAACCCATCTAGTGACTGATATACAGACATGTTATTCGGATAACGATTATTTTTTGGGATCTATATTTTTGGATATAAAAGGTGCCTACGACTGTATTAATTTGGAAATTCTTAAACATAAAATGTCCAGTTTCGGCATTCCACAGAAAATAGCTAATACTATAGCAAATCTGTTCTACAATAGAGAAGTTTACTTAAAGTACAATAACACAAAAATAGGGCCGCGTTATACATCTGTAGGTTTACCTCAAGGCTCGGTATTGAGCCCGATACTTTTCAATATTTATATGGCAGATGTATTTAGTATCATATAATATGCAGACGATTTTTGTGTTTATGCTCAAAGACCTTCGTATGTGTATCCTCCCTGAGCATTGCAATAACCACTGTGCAGAAATGGCTTCAATATAATGGTTTTACTTTGTGTGAAGAGAAATTCATTGTCCCCATTCACAAGACACAGTACCCCGAGTCATGATCACATAAAACTAGGAGATATAACACTCCCGCTTCGAAATGAAGTAAAATATCTAGGACTAATCCTCGATAAAAAATCTACATGGAAACCATATATTGAATACATAATCACCAAATGTCAGAAAGGTATTAACTTCTTAAAGCTAATCTCGAAACCTTGGTGGGGTGCAGAACCTCAAATCGCAATTCTTTTCTATAGGACGTACATTCGCTCAATTATTGATTACGGCTGCACTCTCTATGGATCTGCTAGCAACAGCACACTAAATAAAATAGATATTATACAAAACAAATTGCTTCGGATATGTATTGGTGCCATGAACTCCTCACCTACTGAACCTTTACGAGTTGAGCACAAAGAACCAGTTTGTTTCCGAAAAATATATTCTAAATTCTATAGAAAATATCCTAATGGAATAGATAAAATACATAACTTAAATATCCTAGATCTCACTGATAAATTCTGGGAAAAGAAAAATTCCCCTCCCCTTTGCATAGGATATCGAGCAGTATTGGACATTTCAAAAAATTTTAAAAAATTTCATCTATTCCCTCAGCTTGACTATTTTGACCTAATAAGTAAGACAAATACCTTTTTCCCATACTATTCAGAAACCCCAGCAGTCAGTTCTATTATACTTCAAAATGTGTTGGAAAAATACTCTGATTTTACCCACATTTATACAGATGCTTCCAAATCTAATCACGGAACAGGTTGTGCTTTCCTAATACCCAACTTTAGTGTACATTTCAAATTTAAACTTTCTCACGAAACATCAATTTTCTCCGCAGAGGCTTATGCTATTGTTAAGTCCTTAGAACATATAGAAAACAAACAAATTAAAAGGTCAATTATACTAAGCGACTCCAGATCAGTACTTTTGGCAATAAACAATACATACAAACCAGTATCGTACAGGTGTCATCCTTTTATTAAATATATTAAACACTATAATTACTTGCTGAAAACATCTGGTTTTGAGATACATTATATATGGGTTAAAGCTCACTCTGGCATAAAACACAACGAAGAAGTCGACTTATTGGCAAAAGACAGTGTTGCTAACGGAACCACCGTAGACGGTCTCTACAGGATTGTATAAATGTGAGTAAAGTAGCTTTAAATAAAAAATGGTCCTCTTATTGACAAGAATATTGCTTTACTACACCTAGCAGATATACCCAAATCCAAACTGAAATTCTGAATGAACCTTGGTACTATTGCTTACAAATTTCTAGGAGGTACATCACAACTATTATCAGGCTATTTGGACATGGCTGTTACCCCAAGCATTTAAACAAAATAGGAATTTTACCAACTAATTTATGCGAACCCTGTAATGCTGTGGGCGACCTGGATCATTTATTTTTCTGTTGTGATAAATACAAACCTGGCCAGGACCAACTTTATGCAGACATTCTGAAGCTAAATATTCAAATGCCAGTGAACGTCTTACATTTATTATCATTAAATAACGACAGAGTGATTGGAGTTATTATAAACTTTAAAAACTTCTGGACTCCCATTCCTTACTTACTGGAGTCTATGCTAGTTTGTCTTACAATAAAAGGCCCTGAAAGACACCTGGGCGAGAAGAATGTGTATATGTCCCTCCTTTGGTTTTTTTCTTTTCTTTTTCAAAAAAAAAAAAAAATAGTAATAAATTGTGGTTAGGATTAGATTCATAGGTGGTAGTGTATGCAGTGTGGAGTAATCTGTTTTAGAATCTTTTTAACTTTGTTAAATAGTATACATATAGTAACTTGCGCCTGGCTGTATGGATTTTATCCCAATGCCATTAAAAAAAACTGATATGAATGGTAAAGATGTCGCATGTAAAATACTTGCAGACAAAGACGAATACTGCTCTTTTAAAGTTGGCATCCGTTTATCTCTTTTCCTTCAACGACTCAACGTAGATAAATGGCCAAAAGGAATAGCTTTCAAGTAGTTCGAGAATATCCCTAGAAAGCGTAAGGCGGCTTCTTGTTTAAGATCACAGAACCAGAACACTGCAGAATAGAAAGTGTGAGTAGCTGAATTATCTGTCAGTTTAATTCTCAATCTTTAACAAATAAATTTCATAAAATAAAGGACTTTATGGGTTCTAATAACTTTAAAGTGGTAACTATATTGGTTAAATTCATCACACGATGATATACTTTTTATATCAGGATTTCCTCTTTTAATAAGTGATCGTGCTGACTATGGTGATGGTATTGTTGCCTACATAAATGGTAATATTAGATAAAAAAAAATTGTGTCAACCATTTCAAGTTAAACTGCTTTTTGTAAAATTGTACTTTCCTACTAATGTTTTAATTTTTGTTGTTCTATATAAACCACCAAATGGAACTTACTCAAATCTCACTATCATTCATGACGTATTTGAATATTTATATCTGAATAATCATAATAATATTATATTAGGCGACTTATAGATCAATCTACATCAACATTTTTAAACAATATTATCTATGAACGCTATTGTTATCAAATAATTAATTTGCCTACAAGAGTTTGTTGAGAATCAAAGTCCCTTCTTGACTTAATTATTTTAAGTGAAAATTTGAATGTCTCAGATTCGGTGTTCTAACTCACAGCCTCGCAAACCAAGTATTATGGTTTGCGAGTCTATGAGCTAAAACACCGAATCTAAAACATTCAAATTTTCACTTAATAATTAAGTCCAGACTTTGATTCTGAACAAACTCTTGTAGGCGAATTAATTTTTTTGAAAACAAGAGTGTTCGTAGATAATATTGTTTAAAAATATTGATGCAATACTAGAGTCTAGCATATTGATATTTAAGTCGCCTAATATAATATTATTATGATTATTCAAATATAAATATTCAAATAAGTCATGAATGACTTTTTGTACTTTAGATGTAAACTGCAAAGATGTTAATATGGCAAAACCATTTCGATTCTTCTCTAATTTTAGCAAAGAAAATTTTCATGTGGATTTGAGCAGCATTGATTGGCTTTATACTCGTATGTATACAATGACTGATATTAATGAAAAAGTATCCTATTTCAGCGCTAATTTAATCTCTCTTTTTGATAGCCCTTTGCCTCCAGAAACTCACAATTGTAAGGTCTGTATTTATTATTTCCATAAAGATCAAAATAACGTTAAGCGTTGGCACCCAATTCGCACGATTGTGAGGTCTGCCAGGAACACGAATTAAGCAATTTTGCCGGTTGTTTGTGGTTCAGTAATGTGTTACCATCGATAGAGTGTGCATCATTTTACGCAGTTATGTCAGCTAAGGGTAAGTACCGATTTTTTCTTATTTTTTCATAATTCTTAATATCTATAATTTATTTACATGAAAGATAAAATGTTGTAGAACATAGTGAATATAATTTCACCCACAAAATTTGAAAAACTAGTCCTACACATAACCCCTAATAGTTCTACTTACAATTGTGTATTCCGGGAAGGAAATTTCTTCCTCCACCAGTTGTTAATGCCGTCTGGGCCAGCGGCAACAAAGTTCTTCGTACCAATAAGTGCTTGTTGGACTTCTTCCACACTGATCGCCGGGCGCACTTTTTCTGGCTCTTCAAAATGTCTGTGACACAGAACCTCGAAGTGTGCAATTGCTGGAGTGTCGCTATTGAATAGACGCGTCGTTCCGTAGATTCCTTTCAAAAAGGTTGGACATCTTCTACAGTCGGCGGATTATCTACAACACGCTGTGGCTCTTGAAAGAGGCGGGACGGATTCATAAAGAACAAATTGTTTTGATCCATATTCCTCACTCGCCTCTTCAACGTCATGAACGCTCGGATCCTACTTAGACAGTATTCCTGGATTGTAAGCATCATTGTCAGATTTAGAGTATGGTGTTGATATCTTAATCCGGCTGCTATGCGCCGGATTCTGGGAGTAAAAACTCTACCACTCGGCTTGTATCCACCACACTCTGGATACGAGAAGCGTGTTGTCTGGCCGACTGTATCTTGCCCTCGATTTTTTGTACACGCCACTTGTCTTTCTTGACCCCGTGATTGGTTGACCTTTCACACGGGATGAGTTGCTTCGCGGCGTTGTACACGGCACAGTTGATTTGCCAGATGTCTGCATCTTCTGGAAGTTCCTCAACGATGACCGCGTCCATTCTAGCCAGGTCTTGTGGCTTAATGTTAGCCCTGGTGTTAATGCTAACCTTCGTCCTTAAGTCTACATCGGTGAACTCTAAAGGCTGTTTCCCATCAGCTGCTAATTGCCGTGGTGGGTCTAAGGCTGGCAGTTCTTCCAGCTGACGGATTGCCCTTACGTAACCTGTCCTGCGCAAGAAGGATACTTGATGTCTCAGGTGTTGTTGAGAGAAGGCGCGATGCTCTAGATGCATTTCGCACCATTCGCTCAGGTTCGCTACTCTCGCAGCAAGTCAGCAAGCCATCCCGTAGTTCTCTCATCCACTTAAAGCGTCTGTGTTTAATGCCTGGGTTGTCAACGTTGAGGCCATCCGGTAAGGCTCCTGCCACTTGTCTCTGACCCCCATCCGCTTGGGGTCAATTGTGAGTGGCCCTTCTGAGGTTATAAGGAACCCGAGTTATAGGGTACCAGAGTGGTTAACGCTAGTACCCCCGGCCGGCATTTGTCAGACAGAGTTGCTTCTGCCTGTCCACGGTGCACCGTGCAGAGGTTGCCGGTGCTTTGCAACCCCTTGTTATATTTTTTTTCGGTTGCCAGACGCTGGACAGTCCTCCCGTGGCGTCCGACGCCTCACGGGAGTCGCCCCAGCTCATCTACCCTCCACTTTACTACTCCGAAGGAGTAGAGCAGAATCGGAACGGCAAGCATATTAGTTGTAGACACCTTGTTCTTCCCCGAAAGTACGGAAGACCAAATCTTTCGGAGGCGGTGTCTATAGTTGCCGCGGAGAGAATCTTTTATTTGTGGTACATCCTGGATGTGCCTTTGTTGCACACTCAGATATGTATAGGTCTCTCCGGCATCCAGATGTCTTAGGTTGCTTCCGATTATTATTTTTTTTCGGAATATCCGATGCCGGTCAGTCCTCCCGTGGCCTCCGACGCCTCACGGGAGTCGCGCTGTCACATCAACTACAGCCACTCCCCACATCCCGCAGGGTTAGTGACTGTAGATACCAGAATCGAGTGCCCTAAGCAGACGGAGAGAACTCAGAATGACCGCCTTCTGCATTTGGCCTGCCAGCCACTCAGCTGATTTTTCGCAGGCCGGTATGATCTTCAGTTCCGAGAGCAGCGTAGGCTTTATCCCTCCGAGTACACCGATTATAAGGACGACCATTTTTACCGAGTAGCCTAGGTACAGCGCTTGGAGCTCGTACCGGAGATCGCGATATTTGGTCCGTTTCTCCTCCTCCTTCAAGGTGATGTTTTTCTCTGCAGGTGCCGAGAACTCAATGACATACATCACCTTGAGTTGATGGTCGAGGAGGACTATGTCAGACTTGTTGGCTTGGATTAGCGTGACAGTCGGGAACGAGTAGTTCCAGTAAATCCGGCATTTCTCATTCTCGACAACGGACTTAATATCTCCGGGGGCGTAAGGCAGCACTGGTGTCTGGTCTACCCCGTACGAGTGCCCCAAAATGGTAGTATAGCACTCATACAGCCGCGTTACGTCGGTGGATGTAGGCCGAAATCACGTATATGGGTCATGCAGAAAGTAAGTGCATGAGTGATTCAGGCGCCTGATGGCAGGTCCTACAGTTGATATCAGGAACCTCTACACGCCACACGCGGCTACGGTAGACCAAGGTGTTGATACCACCATCTTGGCAGGCCATAATGAATCCCTCGGTCTCTGACTTAAGCCCGGCTGACCTTAGAAAAGCGAATGTCAGCCTGGTCGATAAACCCAGCGTTTCTATGTTCTTATAGAAGACACCATGCTGGGGTTTATCGACGTACTGCCGAAACAGATTTTCCTGTTCGGCAGCTCTAATTCGGGCTTTCAGACGATTTGGCTGAGGTTTGGTGACTGACTCAACATCAGCACCTCGCCAGCCTCCTCGCCTGATGTCAAATGCGAGACCGAGTTCATCTGCGGCTCTTTTTGCTGCCTTAAACAATCCTGCTCCCATTCCTACAGTTTCGTGATGTTTTACGAACCGCAAGAGGGGATCTGAGCTCCTGAGTATGTTACATGCCATACTCAGTACTACTCTGCCATGCGTACACGCCAGGCTCAAGAGTCCTCGGCCCCCCCCGTTGACGTGGGAGGTACACACGAGGAACGGACGATCTAGGATGAATACTTCTGTGAATATTCATCATCTTGCGGGTATATCTATCTAATTGGCGCAGCTCCTCTACTGTCCACTATACTACTCCGAAGGAGTAGAGCAGAACCGGAACGGCAAGCATATTAGTTGCAGACACCTTGTTCTTCCCTGAAAGTTCGGAAGACCAAATCTTTCGGAGGCTGTGTCTGTACTTTCCGCGGAGAGAATATTTTATTTGTGATACATCCTGGATGTGCCTTTGTTGCACACCGAGATATGTATAGGTCTCTCCGGCATCCAGATGTCTTGGGATGCTTCCGTCTGCGAGCTGCGCACCTTCAGGGAATTCCCCGCTTCGTCCTCTCTTGAGGTGGACGACTGCACATTTGTCCAACCCGAACTCCATACCAATTGCCCGCGTATATTCTTCGACCACCCTAAGAGCGTTTTGTTGTTCGCGCTCTCCGGAGGCATAAAGTTTAAGATCATCCATATAAAATAGATGGGTGATGGTAGAAAACAACATTTGATTCTATTTGAACAGTAAAAAAATCAACATTTTATTAAAAAGATACTTATACAAAAATGTTTATTTTAACTTGAATGGAAGGTTCATTCTTAAGGTAGCTCACAAACTGTAGATGTTTTAAAGTCTGTTGATATTTTTTTAATTCTATTTTAAAGGTTGTTATTAAAAAAATTAATTTTATTTTTTTAAAAACAACCTTTAAAATTGAATTAAAAAAAATATCGATTGACTTAAAACATCTACAATTTGTGAGCAACCTTATAAATGAAATTTCCATTGAAGTTAAAATAAACATTTTTGTATAAGTATCTTTTTTTGACAAAATGTGGATTTTTTACTGCTCAAATGGAATCAAATGTTGTTTTTGTTTTTGTAAAGCTAACTTTAATTTTAGTTATTTTTGAGCTTTCACAATTTCGCATTACGCCGGCTCTGATTTGTTTTGTTTACTTACCTTTGAAAAGATAAAAAAACCTTGGTTTTCCTCTTTGACCGCACACTACACACTTATTAGTCATTGTTTCTCAACAAACATTTATAAATAAATTTTTTATAACTAAAAATTGATTAGTTATCACAGTACCAAATAACAAAACTTTAAAATTACTTAAAAATACAGATTAAAATGACAGACGTCATCTTACAGAACACTATTTGTTGTCAAGACGGTGATAGATCGGGCATCGATCGGGTTTCTTCGTGCTGTGTTATTGATTCTGAACAATAGGAATTACACCAGCGATAATATATACGCATCTCGCGTGGGCTGTAGATAAATCGGACAATTTTTTATGTTTGTTACTCATCTTCTAGAATTGTTAATCTAAGCGCAGTTTCGAACTGAACAGGACCAGAATTACAATAACATTAAACCATTTTCTAGGTGGACTTAAGTAAACTTTATTTCTAATTTCATCTGCAGTACCAGACATTTTGTATCGTATTTTAAACAACCCGGACACAAAACAGTAGCAATAACGATGGACAAGTAAAAATCAAATAAACCAAATAACTGCTCGCTCTTATACACGACGTGCCTTATTACAATTCTGTAAAATAGGCAGGGTTCGTCTTCCTCGATTTTATTGCCGGTAGACCAATAGGAGAACGAAGCGTTCCGTGGTCCGATCTGATCACGTAAACATCACGCTCAGTTTTATGTTTTCGTCCAGTCTATTAGGCTGCCACTGATTTACAGTACAATTGTTCTAGATTCAGTACAGTTTAATAATTTTAGTACATTGGCACCTCTTTCAAAAGTCTAGTACATTATCATAATTTGTTCCTCTATGCGGTATTTCAATAAACAAATGAACAACTAATGCTCGTCTTAAAAGTAACATCATTCATTTGTCATTGCCTTGTCATTTTTTCGTCCTCTAAATGTAAGCAAACAGTTTAGTTTAACCAATCACGGAAGAACAGGAAATTTATATTCAATCAATCAGTAATCAGCATTAAGTTTTAGACATGTTTCAAGGCGTTCGTAGCGCAGAAATACTCGTTTTGATTACGAAATTATTTTAGAAAAAGATAGACTAGTCTTAAAACAGTTCTTTCTGCTGCGTCTTTTTTGGATGTTCTGCCGGCCTTTGTTCCTTCTGTAATATAATTGTATTCTGCTTGTCACCAGAATTATAAAGTTCAACTGTTTAAAATGTTTTACAGGAGAACAATATGTTTTCTTCCAAGTTAGTTTCGCAAGAGTGGGTCTCGGTTCATACTGGTTTTTTTATTGTTTCATAAAAGAACGCTTCCAAAAAAGCATTCTAGTACAATTTTTTTGATTTCTAGTAGAATTTTGTATCAAAAGTTGGTATGATTTACTCAATCCGGTTCTGCACTCAAGATAATACAACTCCGAAAGACAGACATTCCGCAAATCAACACGACTAAAACTCCGCCGATGGCAAACAACTAAACAACACATAATTTGGATGAGTCAAAGTTTTTCAGTTATTGTGTTACCGTTATTTATTATTTATAATTTCCTTTGATGAAAAGTAGTGATAACAATGGTAAATAATTATTCTAATGCTGTGGGTGAATATGTTAAGGGCATATTTTTAAGGCGACGAAAATACTAGATAAGGAAAACGGCCTTACGTGGAACGCTATCTTGACGAAACCCCACCTGAAAATACATTTGTAGCAACTGTTCAACAATTATGAGATTTTAGAAGTTTTATACCTCCAAATCACAATTGTGGATGACTACTTACAAATAAGATTCTATATGTCGACCAGAACTTCTGGAGGAGGTTGAAGAAAATCCTGGTACAAGTACAAGAAGATTGGCCCATAAATTTGGCGCATCGTATCACAGTTGTTTTGCTGTGTTTCTGCGTGGAGTGCTAGTGCCAATTCGTGTGTATATATATATATATATATATATATATATATATATATATATATATATATATATATATATATATATATATATATATATATATATATATATATATATATATATATATATATATATATCTATATATATATATATATATATATATATATATATATATATATATATATATATATATATATATATATATATACACATATACACTTGTCACTTGTAAGTTGCTCTTAAAATAAAAGGTGTTAAAAGTATCTGTTTATCTATTTTTCCTTGTAAAATTAGGTAATCCTGACACTTTTTTTATAAATAAACAGAACCCGTATATATATATATATATATATATATGTGTACAAAAACTCAAATAGAACCTAATTAGTACCGTGGTACCATTTATTAGTACTATTAACAAGGAATTTATTCATATGTCGTATTAAAATGTGCAATAAATACAAACAAAATTACAGCTAAAAGATAATAAAATACAATTTTTTTCTAATTACCTTGTTATACATAAGGTGGCTTTGGAATACAAAAAATGAACACAAAACATTACAACAATTGTTCAAAATGCTGTCCATTAACGTCAATGCACTTCTGAACTCGCATAGCTGTTTCTCGAAGAACGCTCGCAATTGCTAGGCCGTTATGCTATTAACTGCTCGTCTTGTAGCTCCAGGTCTTCACGGGTTGTAACGGCGGTTGCGTAGAAAATATTTTTTAAATGACCCCAAACAAAGAAATCAAGGGGTGTTAAATCAAATCTCCGTTGAAGTTAATCAATTATTATCCTTAAATTATGGGGCGCCATCTTGTTGGAAATACGTTCCCTGTCGTAAATGAAAAGGTAATTCAGCTAAACTGTCCTCAATTTCATTTTGCAGAAATACCAAGTATCTGGCACCAGTCAAGGGTCCTTCAAATATTATTGGACCAGTGATTCTACTATCAATTATTCCAAGCCAAACATTGAAACCGAACGCACTTAAAAGTTACTTCCCGTAATAAATTTTGATTTTCTTGTGACCAATATTTTGTATTTTGTCGGTTAAATAATCCCAAATTTGTAAACCTAGACTCGTCCGAAAATAAAATCATTCCCAAAAAAATCATTGTTTGGATGCACGTTATTCTTCAAAATCCAATTGTAATATTCCATCCTACGTTCGTAATCATTTTCGTATAACTGCTGGTGCAATTGGTATTTAAAAGATTTATAGTGGCATTTGTGCAAAATTCGGCTTACTGTTTGGTGACTGATTTTCAATTCAAACCCAATTGCCTTAAAGAAACAGTCTTATCAACTTCTACTTGTATCAAAACATTAATATCCGTTCCTTCGTCAAGAATGAAATTTTCTTCGGGATCATTCTTGGGCTCACTTCGGAATTGATTTTCAAGACCATTAAAATAATTTCTCGCTGGATATTGTTTGTCAGGATATCGTTTGGCATAAAGGTGTCTAGCCGCAACGGCATTTTTTCTACATTCCCCATGAATAATTAACATGTCCACTTTTTCATTTCTTGTATAAATGTCCAGCATTTTTAACGCAATTAACAAGAATTTTAAACAATTTTTAAAGACACAATAAAAACACCGGTAAACCAACAAATGTCTGACAAGCCAAATATTTCATTGTTTTCAAAGCCACCTTAGTTAGTTACTTCTTAACATTTAATTAGAACAAAATTTTATTTTCTTATTTTCTTTTAGTTGTAATTTTGTTTGTATTTATCGCACATTTTAATACGACATATGAATAAATTCCTTATTAATAGTACTAATAAATGGTACCACGCACAGTGGTCCAAATTTAGTTGAGAACGGAACTAATATTTTTTTTCCTTGAAATGTCTTAAAAGCACTAAGGAATCATGGGAAAAATAGGAAAAAAAATCTTGGCTTACAGATATGGTTTTTAAAAGGGGTGGCATGTCGGGAGCACTAGGTTCCGAATGTCTGTAGGGTTTTTTGACTACGACCTTGTTTTAACCATTTAAAATTATTATAATCATTCTGTATATTAAACGGAATGATTATGAAATAAAAATAACGAAAATGAATTGATAATATTTAGGAGCTTAGGGGTAGTTTTGAAGGAAACACTACACTTTTTTACAAACATTTATTTCAAACAGGTCAACTTATCACTCAAGTCAAACATAGAATAACAAAAATAGGTCAGTTAAGTAATTTCAGTCACTTTCACTGTCGTCATCTATTGATGATACATTTGTGGTTGTATCGCTTTCATCTGCCGAACCTTCTTCCATAACCGCTGCACAAAGCGGTTCAGTTTCCGGCTTAAGATCTGGTTCCTTTAACAGGCTTATAACCTCTGAACTAAAAGATGAGAGTTTCTTGTTCGGCAATTTTCTTGAAGATGATATTAATGGATCCGACGAAAGTAGTAACCTATTCAATAAATTTTCATTTGTAGTCACCCTCGAAAACTTTCTGGTATGAAGCTCTCTAAACTTTTTTAAATCTTTATTCCGAGATTCCTGAGCTTCCTCAGATAGTTGCCCAATGGGTAATAATAATAATAATAATAATAAGGGGTGCAAGGTCGGCAACCTCCACGTTGGTGCACCCTGGACAGGCAGAGGTAACTCTGCCTGACTAATGTCGGCCGGGGGGTACCAAGGCTAACCACCTTGGTACCCCTTCTACTTCGGGTTCCATACAACCTTAGAAGAAGGGCTCCTCACGATCGACCCCAGGCGGATGGGGGTCAGAGACAGGCGGGAGGGGCCTCACCGGACGGTCTCAATAATGACGGACGCAACGAACATGGACGCTTTAAGTGGACGAGGGAACTTCGGGATGACTTGCTGACCTGCCGCGAGAGTAGCGAACCTGAGCGAAGGGGATACATGGTGCGATTGCATGCACTTTGGTGCGAAATGCATCCAGAGCATCGCGCCTTCTCTCAACAACATCTGAGAGATCAAGTATCCTTTCTGCTCAGGACAGGTTACGTAAGGGCACCCCGTCAGCTGGAAGAACTGCCAGCCGCAGTACCACCGCGGCAATTACCAGCTGATGGGGAACATCCTTTAGAGTTCACCGGTGTAGACTTAAGGACGAGGGTTAGCATTAACACCAGGGCTAACCTAAAGCCACAAGACCTGGCTAGAATGGACGCGGTCATCGATGAGGAAATTCCGGAAGATGTAGACATCTGGCAAATCAACTGTGCCGTGTACAACGCCGCGAAGCAACTCGTCCCCCGTGAGAGGTCAACCAATCACGGGGTTGAGAAAGCCAAGCGGCGTGTACAAAAAATCGAAGGCAAGATACAGTCGGCCAGACAACACGCTTCTCGGATCCAGAGTGTGGTGGAATATAAGACGTCTGGTAGAGTTTTTACTCCCAGAATCCGGCGTATAGCAGCCGGATTAAGACGTCAACACCATACTCTAAATCTGACAGTGATGCTTACCATCAAGCAGCACTGTCTAGATAGGATCCGAGCGCTCATGGCGATAAAGAAAACATTAAAGAGGCGAGTGAGGAGTATGGAACAAAACAATTTGTTCCGTACCAATCCTTCCCGCCTCTTTCAAGAGCCACAGCGTGTTGTCGATAATCCGCCGACTGTAGAAGGTGTCGAAACCTTCTGGAAAGGAATCTACGAAACGACGCGTCCATTCAATAGCGACACTCCATCAATTGCACACTTCGAGGCTCTATGCCACAGACATCGTCAAGAGCCAGAAGAAGTGTGCCCGGCAATCAGTACGGAGGAAGTTCAACAAGCACTTGTTGGTACCAAGAACTTCGCTGCCCCGGGCCCAGACGGCATTAACAACTGGTGGTGGAAGAAATTTCCTTCCACTCACCGCCGTCTGGCGCGAGTTTTCAACTCATGGTTGAACGAGGGGCAGCAGATTCCGGACTGGTTCGTCGAGGGACGTACTGTGCTTATCCCCAAAAAGGGGGATCTCTCCGACCCGAGGAATTATAGGCCGATCACTTGCCTCAACTCCTGCTACAAGATATTTACACGTATCTTGTATGCTAGGACACTGAGGTCTGTTGATCCGGTCTTCCAGCAGATACACGAACAGCGTGGTGCCAAGAAGGGCATGGCAGGTTGCAAGGACAGCCTGCTGATAGACCGCTGTATTACACAGGATTCTGTGCAATACAAGCGGAATCTATCGATGGCCTGGATTGATTACCGCAAGGCATTTGATACAACATCGCACGAGCTATTGTTGTACTTGCTCGAATGTCTTGCGGTACCAGCACCACTAGTGAGATGCATAGAACAGCTGCTGCCGCTCTGGAAGACCCGCTTCACCATAACATCAGGTGCACAGCGGGTCACGACAGAGCAGGTGGCATTTAGGAGAGGAGTTTTCCAGGATGACTCCCTGAGTCCTCTCCTCTTCTGCATCTCACTGCTGCCGTTGTCTGTTGGGCTCCGCCAAACCCGCGGATATCAATGTGGGCCACCCAGCGACCGGAGGCATAAGGTCACCCATCTATTTTATATGGATGACCTTAAACTTTATGCCTCCGGAGAGCGTGAATTACAAAACGCTCTTAGGGTGGTCGAAGAATATACGCGGGCAATTGGTATGGAGTTCGGGTTGGACAAATGTGCAGTCGTCCACCTCAAGAGAGGACGATGCGGGGAATTCCCTGAAGATGCGCAGCTCGCAGACGGAAGCATCCTAAGACATCTGGATGCCGGAGAGACCTATACATACCTTGGTGTGCAACAAAGGCACATCCAAGATGTAACACAAATAAAGGATTCTCTCCGCGGCAAGTACAGACACCGCCTCCGAAAGATTTGGTCTTCCGAACTTTCGGGGAAGAACAAGGTGTCTGCAACTAATATGCTTGCCGTTCCGATTCTGCTCTACTCCTTCGGAGTAGTAAAGTGGAGGGTAGATGAGCTGCGCCAATTAGACAGAGATACCCGCAAGATGATGAATATTCACAGAAGTATTCATCCTAGATCGTCCGTTCCTCGTGTGTACCTCCCACGTCAACGGGGGGGCCGAGGACTCTTGAGCCTGGAGTGTACGCATGGTAGAGTAGTACTGAGTATGGCATGTAACATACTCAGGAGCTCAGATCCCCTCTTGCGGTTCGTAAAACATCACGAAACTGTAGGAGTGGGAGCAGGATTGTTCAAGGCAGCAAAAAGAGCCGCAGATGAACTCGGTCTCGCATTTGACATCAGGCGAGGAGGCCGGCGAGGTGCTGATGTTGAGTCAGTCACTGAACTTCAGCCAAATCGTCTGAAAGCCCGAATTAGAGCTGCCGAACAGAAAAATCTGTTTCGGCAGCACGTCGATAAACCCCAGCATGGTGTCTTCTATAAGAACATAGAAACACTGGGTTTATCGACCAGGCTGACCTTCGCCTTTTTAAGGTCAGCAGGGCTTAAGTCGGAGACCGAGGGATTCATTATGGCTTGCCAAGATGGTGTTATCAACACATTGGTCTACCGTAGCCGCGTGTGGCGTGTAGAGGTTCCTGATATCAACTGCAGGACCTGCCATCAGGCGCCGGAATCGCTCATGCATTTACTATCTGCATGCCCCATATATGCGATTTCGGCCTACATCCACCGGCATAACGCGGCATTACGAGTGCTATACTACCATCTAAGGCACTCGTACGGGGTAGACCAGACACCAGTGCTGCCTTACGTCCCCGGAGATATTGAGTCCGTGGTCGAGAACGAGAAATGCCGGATTTACTGGAACTACTCGTTCCCGACTGTCAGGCTAATCCAAGCCAACAAGCCTGACATAGTCCTCCTCGACCATCAACTCAAGGTGATGTATGTCATCGAGTTCTCGGCACCTGCGGAGAAAAACATCGCCTTGAAGGAGGAGGAGAAACGGACCAAATATCGCGATCTCCGGTACGAGCTCCAAGTGCTGTACCCAGGCTACTCGGTCAAAATGGTCGTCCTTATTATCGGTGTACTCGGAGGGATAAAGCCTACGCTGCTCTCGGACCTGAAGATCATACCGGCCTGCCAAAAATCAGCTGAGTGGCTGGCAGGCCAAATGCAGAAGGCGGTCATTCTTGGTTCTCTCCGTCTGCTTAGGGCACACGATTCCGGAGCCTACAGTCACTAACCCTGCGGGATGTGGGGAGTGGCTGAGGTTAATGTGCTGGCGCGACTCCCGTGAGGCGTCGGAGGCCACGGGAGGACTGTCCAGCGTCGGGCAACCGAAAAAAAAAAAAAAAAAAAAAAAAAAAAATTTTTATTGAAAAAATATACAAATACATTTTTCAAAAGGAAAAAGCATTGCAAAAATGCATTTTTCAGCCTCCCCTATAAATCTAAAATTAACTT
Source organism: Rhamnusium bicolor (assembly GCA_029963845.1). Classification (NCBI taxonomy): domain Eukaryota; kingdom Metazoa; phylum Arthropoda; class Insecta; order Coleoptera; family Cerambycidae; genus Rhamnusium; species Rhamnusium bicolor. The sequence goes on from JANEYF010002282.1 coordinate 40,855, forward strand.
ACAACTACACATAAATTAAAAAAAGAAAAACAAAACAAGAGGAAGTAACAAACATTCGATGAATAATTTATATGACACTTTGTTGTAATAAAAGTTTTTGTTTCATTTTTTTGTTTAAATTGAGTCGCAGTAAGATTAAAAACAAAAATATCATTAAATTCATTAAGTATTTTAGGTGCTATATACGAGAAACAAGATTCAAACTTTTTGGTGTTGTGCTTAGGAATACTATACATGTCCGAGGTGCGAATATTTATATCGTGTGCTTGAGCACGCCTTCGAGAAGGTTATACAAATATGATGGAGAATTTTGAAGTACAATATTATAAAGAAAACAACAAGGTGAAACGGTTATCAATTTTTAATAAATTCCGATCATTATAATAGGGAGTAATATGATGTCTCTAATTGATATTGTATGCATATCTTAAGCAATTATTTTGTAACGTTTGTATTTTATTTTGAAAAAAAATTGTCAAATGCCAGTAATAAACACCACTACAATATTCAAAATTGCTTAAAATTACTGAATTTAGAAGTTTCCATTTAATATTTGAAGGTAGTACGTATTTGAATTTATAAAGAGTTCTAAATTTTGAATAGGATTGCTTACACTTAGAGATAACATGATTTTCAAAACACAAATGATTATCGAAAATTACGCCTAGATTTTTGGCACTAGGTTTGAGAGGTATCACATAATAGTGCAGTTCTTATTATTGCAGATCCGTGAAGGAGAATTTTATGAACTGACGCAGGCATGTAATACCATGGATACTTTTCCACGAACAGTCTGGCCGTTTGCATTGCATATTTGTCGAAAACCTCACAGTTAATCTCGTATCCACAAGATAATGCAGATAGTATAACGCCGACCCTTCTAATTATCTCTTCATGAATACCAGTTATGGAAGCCGATTGAGCTGGATCTTTAAAAAAACGTCTAGCTGTATTTCCGTCATTTGTACTTCCACTTCCACCAGGTTTCGGAATGTCTACTAATAACCCCATTTTTTTCCTGAAATCTTCTTGTAATTTTTTTTTCGCACTTTAACAATGGATTTATTTTCTCCTCGTATCTGCCACTTTTTTATCTCCAATCTGTATTATACATGTAAAAGACATTCAAAACATCGAATCCATGCATGTAAAGTTGATAAATCAAATTGAAAAGATTGTTCGTCTGCCTGCTTTTGTAAAACTGCATCAATGTTATTCATTTCAACAGGTTTTGCTTTACATAAATAGCAGATCTGAGCAGAAGATGTGTCAGTAAGGGCGTTACAAACATTTTTGTTTATCATTGACATTATGCAAATATATATTTGAGCTTCAATGTGTTGCATTTCTGCCAAAGAAAGTTGTGTGGTTTCCTTTTGAAACTGGAAGCGAATCGGTCGACAATACCTTGTAGAGGATGGCCTAGGATTTTGCCATACAATTCGTTTTTCTTGATCTGGTTGCTGAGATAAAGTTGAAGTGGTACCAAAGATGATAAAAATAAATCACCATCACTTAATCCCATCTCCTCATATCGTTGTTTATACCGTGAATGTCCAGTACTACCATCGCAACCCCATTTAACTAATAATACCAAATCCTTCGATTGTTCTTCAGTCAAACTTAAAATAACTGGTCCCTGTAATTGAAGTATACGATTTGCAGTGTGATCTAAAAGATCTTGAAGCCGAACTTCTGCCAAGGTCTCCGTAATAGTGAACGCTTCTTTCGGGGGTAGCATCTTCTCTTAGCTTCCAGAACTCTATGGTAGGCGGGATAAATATCACCGTTATGTTTTTTCCCCTCTTTTCTTAATAGTAAATACTGGTGCTTTGACAATTTTCCTTCGACAATAAGTGAAACTGCTTCATCTTCATTGTATGGTATAACATTTTTCCGTTCTCTAGTCTTGAGCCATGAAGATCTTATCTTTCCAGCACGAGTAGGAGTTGTGAACACAGCTTCTGAAATCAGTTTAGAAGCTGCCTGTTGACCTTTTTCTTTAAGACTTTTTTTGGCAGCAAATGTAAGTTCCTCAGCTTCATATACTGCTGCTATATTTTCCACTCTCTTTCTTTTCGCTCTTTCTCCTATTTCTAAAAATGATTTCTTTGGACGACCAGTTGATGTACTTGGTTGTGGCTCTGCAGAGGGCTCCTTTCTGTGAACCAAATCTGATTTTTCAAAAACAAATGCTCCATTTAACCAACTGTCATTCCTTTTTAAAAATCGATCCACAGTATTCGCGCAATTTTCAAATTTTTTAAAAACTTTACTGCAAAAACGACTACACTCCTTCTGAAGACGTCGTTGTTCGTCAATATTACCCTCTATTTCAAAGTATTGGACTAAATAATTGAGTAGATGCTTTGTTTGAATATTGCGGTTTTCTCTGGATTTTTCTCGTAAAATATCGAAAAGTTGCCTTCTCGTTAATATTTTCAATAAAGGACAAAATTACCTAAAAATTAAAATATTAGTATTAACATTGTTCGTAGCATTATTATTAAATAATTATTAATTATTTTATGCCATATCACGTTTAATGTATGTATAGAAAAATAATACATTCTCACAGAGACTCAAAATAAATTAAATATTTTTAAACTGGGGCAGTGGTGGTCCTCAAATATTTTATATGTTTTTACTGACACTTCAAGCTATTTTTTAAATATTTTTCGAGAGCGGGGACTCGCGGGGATTTTTCTGTAGGTCTACGTGAAGTTTAAAATTTACACTGATTTGAGTGAGAAACAATGCAGAAGTTAATGCTTGTGAAATAAATAAATTGCTTACCTGACTAAACTGTCCAATATATATTTCAGCAAAATAGCACACAAAATATAAACTACCATCTCTGAACAAACTCGGGCTACTAAACAAACTTTTATTACATTAAAGCGCACTACATAAATGCTTGGGTTTACCCAGGCGTACAAAGCAGGCAGATCGCCGTAATGACCTGAAATTCTAGGAAGGGATGGTCTGGGTATTTCCGTATGCGCCCCTAAAATTTTATTGAGGTACAACAACCTTGAGAAAATGGGACTTTTTTCCGCTTTTAAACCAGATCGGAACCACTGTGCCACGGTACCAATATGGTTCCATTTGAAAAAAATTGAGTTTGGCCCCAAAAACCATTTTGATGAACTTTATTTGCTCATAAATCACGTAATTTAGTATTTTTGACGGGATTTCGATTTTTCTAGCATTACACGGGTCATTTAGAATAAATGGAAACCGTCATGGCACACTTAAATGAAAAACTAAAAATTATATTATAAAAAAATATTGACGTTTGAAATGTCACTTATTTGGTACCGTTGATTCAGAAAATTATGCAGAATTCAAAAATGCAATAATATACAGTGTTCTATTTAAAAATCGAAAGTTAGTGTCACTTTCAGCGAAACCGGAAGTGAAAAAAAATCACTTGTATGTCAAAAAGTGTCTCAAATTAAAGATAAACTACAAAATAAATCGGTCCTTTTGAAATAATAGAAATCTTTCAAAATTCAGTCATTTTACTTAATCCAGACACTAACCAAACTAGTAAAGTAAATTTTGATCGAATGAAACCTTATTTTGAAAATTAACCTTTTTCAGGTTACTTCTGCTGTTCGGATCAGTGGCCCTAGCGGTTTCCCAATACCAAATTACACCAATAAATAACATCATTGGAATTTACTACCATGAGAAATCAGAAATAATTGTGACTAATGAGAAATTGACACTATTAGTTCTCAAGAACATATCCGCACTAAAAACAGTTTTTCAAAAAAACGACAAAATACTAGAGACCATTCTAAATACCCTTGTCACTGCGTATCAGAACATGAATACTTTCATGAGCGAATTTAAGACTCATCTTGGTCTTTAAAACTAATTTCTAAGTCTATTCAATCTAAATTTGACGAAGTTTACCTCGATACAAAACGATTCAAACGAGGAATTTTAAACGGTATCGGGGCGGTATTTAAATCAATTACCGGAAATTTCCTGCTGAAAATGGTCAGTGTTATTCCGATTGTATTAATAAACTAAATAATGATGAACATCAATAATTAGAAAACTTAATCAAAAACCAAATATCTGTGACAACATCAGTAATAAAAAATGTCAATTCAACCATTCAAAAATTACAAATTCACGAAGTAACATTCAATGAAGATATTAAAGATATCGAGGATGCGACCTTACATACCGAACATGATATACAAATAATTAAAACAAAACTAATGTTTCTTGAAATATGTGAAAAACTATTAATATGTGGCAAACTATTTATATGTTGAGGACAACTTAAACTATATTCTAATTCTATAACATTTGCACGATTAAAAATCATTCATACGTCTATAATTACCCCTCAGAATATAATAAGCTTTTTATAAGAAATTTCACAAAATTTGCAAAGGAACAACTTGCCATTTCAAATAAAATTATCAAGAGTTGCACAATACCTAGATATTATTGAACTGCAAGGTTTTCAAACCGATTCAAGTTTAATTTTTCTTTAAAGATATCTCTAGTAGATCCTCAAACTTACACAACCTATCAATTATACCCTATCCCTATTTTGGATAATAAAACTGGTTTGCACCACATTTTGTCAACCTCTCAAAAATATATCGCGCGAGAGATGATGGTTCTTTAATGTTTATACCTATTTCGGAACTGAAAAAATGCAAACAACTGTACATTGAAACTAAATTATGCTCGACCCTGTTCACTTACCCCATCGACAACAATGCTATTTGTGAAGCAAGACTGTTCAAACATTTCAATCGTCTACCAGAAAACTGTCAAACATCCTTTATCATTAGTCAAGGATATAATGTTCAGAAACTCCAGGAAAATACAATGATTAGTCATTAATGTAGATCCTTTACACCTTACTATCAGTTGCTCTGAGAGAAACTCAATAAGGGATATCATCACGAAGAACTCTATTATTAATTAAAAGAAACTGCTAAAGAAATAGAAAAAACAATGAAGGTGAACATTAAAGAAATGGAGAAAAAGATGAATGAAACAATAACAAGTTTAAAAGAAAAGATGAGAAGAAATATGAAGAAATTAGATGAAAAATTAGCTAATAAGTTAGAAGAAAGAGATAGTTTGTTAGAAGAAAGAATAAATAAAGAAAAATGAGAAAATAAAAAAATGGAGATAAACAGAGAATGATATAGAATTGGTCAGAGAAAACATTATGAAAGTAAAAACAAATGTGGAAAGAAGACAAGATGAAATAAATAAAAAAATGAAGATGATAGAAACTAGGACATCAAAAGAAAACATACAAGTAGTGTTTACAGGAACTGAAGAATCAAGTACTATGGGGATATGAGAATACATCCTATAGTGTACATAAGGAAACTAAAAGAATAAACAAGAAATATGGAAAATGAACAAATAAAAATGTTAATAAAAAAACGATGAAAGGAAATGCTGAAGATTGGTATGGGTTAGTAGAGGAAGAATACCAGACACTAAAACAATTTGAGGAAATATTTTTGGGATATTTCTGGGGTGATTTGGCACAGGAGGTCAGAGAAGATTTGTATAAGGGAAGATATGACGAGGCAAGATGGATGTCAAAAGAGCAATACGGTGATGGGGGAAAGTAACATAGTCAAATATGTGGCACGATATTATGAAGAAAATATTAGGGAAACGATAGCGATGAATAAATTTATGAGTATTAAGAGGCGACTGCAGTATTTGAACGGAGTGGATGATCGAAAGACGCCAAGAAGGAAGAATTTTATTCGACAAAATTACATCAGGTGGGATGGTGAGAGAACCAGATATACAAACTATAATCTGGAGTACAAAAAAGGAGGCGAAGAACAAGCCAAGATGTCGGATATATGGAAAGGTGGGAGTAATTGGAATCGGAATACACATGATAGGCGTACACAAGGATAGAGAGAGAGAGAGCAGGACAAGAAAGATGGAGAGAATATGACAATAATAGACAAACAGAACAAGGAAGATAGCAAAGACAGAAACAAAGAAATGAGTATGAAAACAAAGACAGATTTAAACAGGAAACTAATAGAAGATACAAACAAGAAGAAAATGGTGTAACGAAGTGATTATTTTATAGAATTAAAATACGTAACTAGGTGTTATTTGCCTGATTCAAAATATATTTTAAACATTTTAGTACCGCGTCCTTAATAGTAGTATTGTCAGTTGCTCATTAATAATAGTATAATTAATACTTGTAAGATAGGTAGTAGTAATCCGGTTGTATAAACATTCAAATATGCCGAGCTGCAGACAGTACGTAAATCACGAAACGCGAATCGCGCATATTGTCCTCGGCACTCCTGTGCCAGCACACAGTGAAGGACCCCGAGATTGAAAACAAACAAGATAGTTTCCGTCTGGCCGCTGCCCGAAGAACCACGCCGATCAGCATAGTAAGTAATCTCGTTGTGAGTATAGAGGTATATAAGTATATAAATTTAATTCCGAATTTCGTAAAAGGTGACGTAGTTGCCATATTCCGCGCATGACTACCGCGTCTTCTCCTACTTATGCTTTTGGCAGAGTTTAGTAACTTGAGGATTTTTCAGAACGTCAACAGGAGTCCGTTACTACCGCCCGTACCTCTCAGACGTGCCGACACTGACCGCTCCGTAAATCCAGAGAGGAAGTAACCCAGGATATGGAAGTAGGTATCAAGGTTTGATAAATAAAGGTTTGGTAAATAAAAGGTATTACCTGGCTGGTGTGTATTTTCCGGAAATTATTTAGAGTTTGTAAAACGCGACCACCCCATAGAGTATAGAACGGGAGAGCGGCTAAAGATTGGAATCGTAACCGCGTTATACCGGGTGTCCTCCAGGCTACCTGAGCACGTCATATTCTGCAGGGTGACTTGAAGGTATAATTATTTCAGTTTGACATTACCGTAGTCTCTTTAAATTCCACCGTTAGGCTTGCCACTCCTTCCCCCCCCAAACCGTAACCGCGTTATATCGGGTGTCCTCCAGGCTACCTGAGCACGTCATATTCTGCAGGGTGACTTGGAAGTACTATCGTTCGTAACCGCGTTATGCAGAGTGTCCTCCAGGCTACCTGAGCACGTCATATTCTGCAGGGTGACTTGGAGGTACTATCATTCGTAACCGCGTTATACAAGGTGTCCTCCAGGCTACCTGAGTACGTCATATTCTGCAGAGTGACTTGGAGGTATGATTATTTCAGTTTGACATTACCGTAGTCTCTTTAAATTTCCAACCGTTAGGCTGCCACTCCTCCCCGCCCAAACCGTAACTGCGTTATACCGGGTGTCCACCAGGCTACCTGAGCGCGTCATATTCTGCAGGGTGACTTGGAGGTACTAGATTCGGCATATCATCAGTCCGGAATCATCCATTAGCCAAGCCGTAGTAAATAAGAGCCATAGTAAGTTATAGTCATAGTCATAGTGTGCTTGTATTAACGCTTGCTTCCCCTCCTGGATCCGTCCGTCGCGTCGTCTGCTTATGGCCGATTCATTATTGCTGGTCACCTTTTTCACTGCTTAATCACCGTATTACCGTGTTGCACCGCTTGTACGCCCGCTTACTGTCCTCGCTCGCCTGTAATTAAGACCGTTTGTAGTATAGTTGTAAATAACCTAGGAGTGTAAGAATCGTTAGCCATAGGCTAGTTACTAAGATGTATATATATATAGTGTAAATAATAATTAGTGTGTAGAATAAATGTAAATATATTGAATGAGAGTCGTTTCATTAACTGTAGTGTGTAAGTTACCTTTTCCCGACCCCTGGCTTATCCGTTTCTTTACTGTAGTTGCCCGGCCTCTATCGTCCCGCCGATAAAGTGGTGTTTCTGCACTCTAAACAGAAACTGGCGCCCGAGATATCCATACCGTGAGCACCGCAGTAGTGTTGGGCGTCAAAGTGACACTTCTGCTCGTGCGAAGAACAGAAGAGAGGGTCACAATGGAGGAAGAACTTACAGAAACAATAATTTATCAACTGGACAGGAAAACTTCAACAAAATAATGGTGCAAGCAGATGTGGAGAGAGGTGCTAAAAAGCAGGATTTTTAGTATGCCGCAAACCGGCTGGATACATGGTAAACGACTACACGCATCCGAAAGAATACCTTGAGTTTGAAGATAAGGAAGAAAGATCAACACAAAATGAGGATAACTTACCATACGTGAATACAAAAATTGAGGACATTGATATAATAAGACTTATAGACACAGGATCGCAAATTTTGTTAATAAACGAGAAGATAATAAATACAAATAAAAAAAATTTAGGAACAAGATGGTAAAAAATAAACAAACTAGAATTATTAGCAGCAAACAATAAGAAATTGGATGAGTTAAATAATATGGTGATTATGAATATGTTGCGTGATGGAGAAGAAATACAAATTTTATAGTAGTACCAAATCTAACTATGGATATAATTATAGGATAAGATATTCTGTCTAAAATAAATGCTAGGATAGACCTGGAAAATAGGATTATGAAAGTTGGAGAAAAAGAAATAAGTATGGTGAAAATGAAGGAGGATAGCCAAAGGGGCACTCCTAAAATAAATAATGGTATAATGGAAGACATTAGTGGCTCAGAAACACTATTGTTAAATAAAATGAAAAATATGTTTAAACAGGGTGATAGTAGCGAAGAAGCGCTATCAATAGATAAAATAAATTGTTTCGTTTCCCAATTCATAAACAACAGGTACATGTTATAATGGTACAGAATAAAGATTTGGTAAATTATAAAGCACGGGTAACTACTACATGAACATAAACTGCAAGTAGAGCAGGATAAACCATTCTTTTGTAAGAGATATCCAATTCCTTATAAATATCAAGAAAAGGTAAATGAAGAAATAAAGAGAATGGAAAAAGATAAAATAATTGAAAAGGCGATAATAAATTATATAAATCCTCTGGTGACGGTGATAAAGAAAGATGGAGCGATAAGATTGTGTTTAGATGCAAGAAAAGTCAATGAAATAACAAAAAACCAATATGATAGTCCTCAAAATAGTGATGTTTTGATTAACAGAATAAGGAAAAATAGTATTTTTTCTAAATAAGATTTAAAAAACTCATTTTGATCGATACCTCTATATCCTGATTCAAGGAAGTATACAGGTTTTAGTGTAGATGGAAAAATTTACCAGTCTTGTGTAGTACTATTCGGTTTGCAGAGCAGCACTGCAGCATTAACTTGTGCACTTAGCAAAGTACTGGATAAGTATCAACAATTCTACATATATTACGTGGAAAATATTTTAATATTCATGAATAAACAGAACAGATGAAACAAGAAAAAGGTGAAATTCAAAGCAGGTGATATGGTCATCGTGAAGAGTCTTAGGGTAACAGACAAGGAGAAAGATGTGTGTACAAACATTTTGTTACCATATAAAGGACCATTTATTGGTCAAAAAAGTAATAGGGTTAAATACATATGAATTAAATAATCCTGAAACAGGGATACATAAAGGAAAATATCATATAGAAATGATCTATCCTTATTTGAATTAAAAAAAAGAACAATAAATATATTACAAAACAAAACATTATTTGATTTGGAAAAATTTAAGAAGATTTTCCCGAATCAAAGGTCGGAATATATTTTGGAATATAGTATTTGGACACGCTATTATAGTAAATTAAAATTGAAATAAATGACTGATTTACAAAACACATATAATAACACACAAAAAGCAAAAAGATACAGAAGTCGTGGCATGCCTAAAGATGTACGTTCAGCCGTACAAAGTTAAATAAACTTTGTAGGTAGTTGTTTTTTTCTGTATGTTGCGGATACATGGATACACCATGTATATCAAGTTAATTGTTAAAAAAAATGTTTGAAGGTATTTGAGTTGTTTGCTTATCTGAAAAAGAAAGAATTTTGAATAAAATGAAAGATAATGAAATGGTTTTGAATTTGTTTAAATAATAGACGTGTTTAATATAATGAAGCTACAGGAAGCTTAAACATTCTCTTGAACATGCGAAAAAAAATTGTAATCAGATTTAAGTTTGGTTATATAATAAAAAGTGAGTGAAAAGGTAAAAAGGACGAACGAAATTCACAGCGTAATGAATTAGGATGAAGGGTATATAGATGTGTAGGTTAAAGTACAGAGAAGAGGATTAGAAAGGAGAAAAAGTGGTTCATGCCATATCAAGAAAAAAATAAAAATAGAATTAAAGTTTGTAAAGAAGATGGCGTTGACATCACTATAGAAATTTGGATACCGAGAGTTGTCCGGGAAAAAAGTAAATAGAAAAAAAAAGAAAGTTCCATTTTCTGATTTCAAAGCAGGCACACGCTTCTGTCAAAATTCGAAATTTATAATCAAAATCATAGAAATTTACATTTTATTTGCAGAATATTACAAAAGTAACTTACAAGAACAAATTTCATATGAAACGTGGAAGAAAATAATAGTATAATTTTCTTAGCAAACAAAAGACGAAACTGTTATTAAATAGGAGAGAATTGCAAAGCAGATCAGTTTCCAGACAACCAGCAGATATAGGGGATAAAAGGCAAAAGTGATTTGACAGTTTAAATTTAAAAGGATTCAGGACGCATAATAGCATAATATTTGTACTTACCTACACGGAGAAGTTGGAATCTGGGTGAAGATAAAGTTAAGGTTGTTGTTTATAAAGCATTCTTAGGTTAATATTGTTTAAATTTAGAGTAGTTATTTGTTATCAATTTGAGCAATTTAAATTTATTTAATTCTTGTTTAAATATAAAGCATTTTTCATTATCTGACCACAAAATTTATTCATAATTGAATAAAAAAAGTATTGCATTCAGTAAAGAAAAATTTGATAACTAAATTTGGATAAGATAATAAATTAATCAAGCATTTAAATATTGAAAATCAAGATCTATAAATCAAAATTTAACAAAATTGAACTTCTGAAATTTAAGAGTCTCTAGAGCTAATTGAGTACATAGTGGAAAGTGTATCCAAACAGTGAGCAAAGATAAGTATGTAAAAAGTCAAATTTGACATATTGTACAAATTTACCTGCAGATTAGGCAATTCACAATACGTTATTTAATAATTACATATTAATATATATATATATATATATATATATATATATATATATATATATATATATATATATATATATATATATATATATATATATGTTAGCTTTTTATTTAAAAAAGTTTATAAAATAACTAGTTTTCACAAAAATACACTTTTATTCAATTTTTATCCTCCCAACCGCCACTCCGTGCTTACATATTGAAACATATACACATACTAAATTGATTATGATATTTAATATCTACAGTTTGTTTTGTTTATAGTTAGATCACATAGCGTTATATCCTTGTCAGCAGCGCTCATGACGACCTAGGCTAACACGGCCTTCCTGACGTAGGGGCGTCTTCGCACCTATGCTGAGATAAACAGAAATTAAAAATAGAATATTGACAACCAACAAAAGAACAGTAGCGGTGTCGTAAATTTTTTTTTTTTCCCAATTTAGGGAAACTCAAATATTGAGGTCTGTTAAGTAATATGCACTCGATTGCACAGCTCAGAGGCCTATTTCTTGAATAAGCATGTCTGTCAATCAGTAAATAACATGTACTCGATTGACCAGCTCAAAAGGCCTATTTCTTGAATAGGCGTGTCTGCCAATCTTTATTTTCTTTTTGGTAGACGTCCCGCCATGTCTAGATACATAGGGGAGACCTTAGCCTAGGATGATGTTTTTTTTAACCATTCTAGGGACCTTAGAAAGCCCGATTTGTATTCGGGGGACCTTAAGCCTGAATCTAATTCAGGGACCTTTAATATTGTATTGGTTCCGTACGCTACGGTACTAGCCAATTTACTACGCCTACAAGACCAAAAGAACTACAAAAATATAAACAAAAGAAACAAAAACAACAAAAAAAATACAACTAAAACATACCTTACTGAGGCCAATTGCGTAAATGCTCATGAGCAGCGACAGTTGTTCGCTGACGCCCACCTATGCGCCTTAATGCATACCTTTCATTTTCCAAACAATGTGTCACCTCAAAAGGGCCATGAAATTTCGGTTTTAGTTTGCCTCCCCCAGCTAACTGAGTATCTTGTATGACGACCCTGTCGCCTACAGCGTACGGCACTGCTGGTACCCGCTTCTTATTAAAATTTGTCGTTGCCTGTTTGGTTATTGCTGATGGTGTTTGTTTTTGTGCTAGTCGAAGAATTTATTTTAATTCGGTACTCACTCGCTCGTCCAATCCTGACACATCCACATCATTTTCATTATATGTCTGTATATTTAGAACGCGAACAATGCTAAATGGGTCATGAACTATATCAACTCAGTTTGCACCTACTTCCACTTTAATGCCAGGTCGCTGTAACACGTCAAGCCCAACAAGGACATCAATATCACCTTCGGGAATGGATCCGTCTGGAACGACAGTGAAATCAACATCGAGTTATCGAGGGTGTGCATAGAACTGCAGTACAACGGCCAATAGGTTGAGTTACATTATTTCCCAGTCCAATTAGGTTGTCAGCACCTGGTTTAATTTCCAAATTTAGGCTTCGCACTACTTTTTCGTGGATTATTGTGACATCTGCCGCAGTATCAATTAAATACGGAACTGAAGCAACCGCCTTTTCGTTTGTTATTGCGCCTAAGGGAAACAATCGTGTTAAACGAGTTTTCCGTGTCAACAAAACTCGTTTTGAACCTCCTTGTTTGCGATAACAAGTGCCCTCAGTATGTCCAGTTTTTTTACAATATGCACACACTTTATTTGCCGTAAATTTTTCCTGAGATGGACCAGGTGCAGTAGGGTCAACAGAGGTTCTCGTCGTTTGCCGTGCTTTACAGTCAGCCTGTTTGTATCCATACCGGTCACATTTTCGGCATTTGCCAGGAAACATCGGTATTCCAGTACGTGCATACCGAGGAGGCGAATCTAGACGTCTTTTTCGAAAGTTTTCAGTAGTTCCACGGGTTAAAAAGGGTTGCTGTTTCCTTTCGCTGCTCTTGCGAGCATCACAGGCTGCCAATAATTTGAGCAAGTCCGCCTCACACGTTGGTTCTTGGATACAAATTCTGTTTTTTGCCTCTTTATCCTGCAAATCGTCCTCAAGGAGACTGAGCGTTATTTTCCAAGAAAATTTGGCATAAAACCGTTTTATGGCGGCCAGTTTTGTGTTACCATATTCCACCAACGAAGTGTAATTTGAACTTACAATAGCTAGACAAGCACGTATTCTGGTAGCGGGAGTCCCTTGCTCAGAAAACGCTACCTCAAAGTCTCGGCGAAACGAAACCCAATCACGCACAAGTGGCTTCCATTGTTTATAGAAACGTGCAGCTCGCACACGAAGTGCGTTACCGGCTTTTAACACAATTAGTGTATCAGAGATGGCAATTTCTTGCTGAATGCGTGTTACATCATCCATCCATTCCGTCATAGAAAAAGGTGTGTCATCCGGATCAAATGACGATAAGCAAATGTGCGCCAAAAGCGGATCTGACGACAACAAGCGCAGGCGTGGAGGCTACTGGCGAACTTGCTGGAATGGAGTGGACGGAAGTATGCTGGGCGGCCATTACAGACAAAATTTGCATCATTTGTTTCTGAAGTTGCACATTACTTTCTTGTTGCAGTTTCCACATTTTCAACATTTGGTCACTCACAGTACTATCTTGTTCTACTACATCGAGTTCACTTTTTACGATACAAGGGAGGTATCCCACTTCTGATGTTAGCTTTTTTATTTAAAAAGTTTATAAAATAACTAGTTTTCACAAAAATACACTTTTATTCAATTTTTATCCTCCCAACCACCACTCCGTGCTTACATATTGAAACATATACAATATACACATACTAAATTGATTATGATATTTAATATCTACAGTTTGTTTTGTTTATAGTTAGCGTTATATCCTTGTCAGCAGCACTCATGACGACCTAGGCTAACAAAAAATATATATATATATATATATATATATATATATATATATATATATATATATATATATATATATATATATATATATATATATATATATATAGATAGATAGATAGATAGATAGATAGTTTATTAACCATGTAAAATACAAAAATGTACATTATGGTAAGTCAAATTGTATAAAATAAAAGAATGTTTATAAATAATAATACATACATATATAAAAAAAAATACAAAAAACACACTAAACTTTAAGACAAACAAACAAACAAACATCTAAGTATATACTAAATATATATTGTATATATATATAGCGTTAAAAATAGAATTAAACATACAATACAATATTGTATGTTAGTTAAATAAAACTATTAATAAATTTAAAAAGTATTAAAATATAGTCCGAACTGTACCGGTATAAAGAACAGATAAATTGGATAAAAATAGAAAATATAAATGATATGTATATAAAGAAAAAAAAGATAATAAGAACCACCAATTAATTATTTAGAAATTCACTAACAGAATAAAAAGCCTTTTCAACAAAAAATGATTTTGCCTATATATATATTATATATATATATATATATATATATATATATATATATATATATATATATATATATATATATATATATATATATATATATATATATATATATATATATATATATATGATTAAATATGATTTGAAGGAAACAACTACTCAGCGGGCAAATACCCCGACCTGCATTGAATTACATCTTCAAATCATGATAGATCGATAGTTAATATCATTTGTCAATTCCTAACCAGACATAGATCGATTTCGAACTTATTAGTTCTCTTCAGTATGCCATAGGTTATGGAACAGACAAATGATAGTGGCCAACCTGCTAGTTATATACTAACTATGGTGAAGTGAATAGTGGTGAGAGGTATGAAACTTCTCATATGGTCTGAATGCTACTATCCGACCGACATCCTCGATGTCTCTGTGGCGGATAGCGACTTGCATCACAGCAAGTACCGAGAGCGGCGACCTCTAGCCCAGGTGGACTAAACTAATGTGATTAAATATGATTTGAAGGAAACAACTACTCAGCGGGCAAATACCCCGACCTGCATTGAATTACACCTTCAAATCATGATCACACATATATATATATATATATATATATATATATATATATATATATATATATATATATGGCTAACAAAATATATATATATAATATATATATATATATATATATATATATATATATATATATATATATATATATATATATATATATATATATATATATATATATATATATATATATATATATATATATGTATAGTACTTACGAAAGTGAGGTTAAAGTTAAAGTTGTATTCATTGAAAACTACAAATTCTTGATGAATTGTAGAAAAAACACTTATAATTAATTGTTGGTAATTTACTACCACTGCTATGTAAAATTAACAACATTATGAATGGATGACTAAGGATCCATATTAATTTAAATTCTTAGGATTATAATAGACATGTGTATTTTTATGAAGTAAAAAAACAAAAAGAATTTGGATATAAAAACTTGTTAGAGTGAAACCAAAAGGGCAATGACAGTAGATACCAACAGCTCGATGTCTTATATTAAGGGACATTAATTATTATTCCATACCATACAGGGTGTTTTCATCATTGTGGCCATTATGGTTGAATTGTAGTAAGTAAGTATAAATTATGCTTAAGTTGTCAATAATATCCTTTCTGGCATTAATGGTATTTGGTTCTTTGAAAATGTGACACATTTCCAAAAACCTACGTTTGTGATAGTTCATTTCAAAATCTAATATTTGAACGTTATTATAATTGACATTGTGATTATGTAATAATGCATGATTGGCTAAAGTGCAAGACTGTTTGTTAAGTCTGATGTCACTTTTGTGGGAAGTTATACGGTCTTTAACTTTCCTTCTAGTTTGGCCAATATATTTATTGTTACAGTCATCACATGGCATGCAATACACCACATTGGACATCACCAAAATATCGTCCTTATCTTTTAATTTTGAAAAAAAGGTTGTTAACTGTTACTTTGTTTTTAAAAGCTAATTTGATATTGTTAAATTTAGAAAATATTTTTTTAAATCTGTGATCAAATGGACTGAAGTACGTAAGTGAGCAGTAAATGATTTGAGGCGGGTTTTGTTGTACCCTTTGAGAATCATGTAACACATTATGTATCGATGATCTGCTGAACAATAGTTTTTTTGACTAACGGTGGTGGGTAACCACTATCTATAAAAAAGTTGGAAAGTTTTTTTTAAATTGTGTATTTTAAGTGATGTATGACTTGTAGCTATCACCCTATTTTTCACACTTACTATGAGGTTGATTTTCATTTTATTTGGGTGGTTGGATTCAAAATGTAAAAGGCGACCAGAGGCACCTGGTTTGGTATACCAAGTCGTAATTATTTTGTTATCTTCTCTTCTTATCAGTTTGGTGTCCAAAAAAGGGACATTGTTAACTGTATCTTCTTCTTCAATCGTGAACTTTAAATATTTATTATAATTGTTAAAAATATTTAACAAAAGTTCAGTACTACCTCTAGGAACGCTTAATATTATGTCATCCACATATTTTTCCAAAAAGGGGATTGCAAAGTCAATGTTGCCAAGATAATTATCCAACAGATCATCCATAACATACTGTGCTATTATGGGGGCCACTGGACTGCCCATAGGCATACCAAGTTTTTGTTTGTACACTGTTATTGTAACTAAACACTGTTGTATCAAACAAAAATTTGATACACTTTTTAAAAAAATATTTTCACCATTACAATTATTTATTTAACATTGGTTACACTTTAACAATAATTATTTATATAATATTAGTTATGTTCGGTACAATAATAAAATGGTAACTGGCTATGCCAGTATAGGTTGTATTTATAACATCGTATTGCTAACGCGGCATAAGCATTCTGAGAATTAATGCAGCGTTTCACATGAGTATGCTTTGTTTGTCGAGGAAGCTGTTATCGTTTTATTTCACGTAAGGATATTGAATTACTTGATATTTATAATATATGGAACAATATCTAAATATCTAATAAGGTATTCGTTATTTTAGTATATAACAACTCCCTTCCTTTTTGAGAAGTTGGTGTTGTACACCAACTTTTAGGCAAAATTGGGTGTTTCTTCTTCTTCTGTATGCAGATGAAGTCTCCTTCTCAGAAAGGTGTTAATTCTTTTCAGCATCTCGTTAGGGGTTGTATCCTTGAATTTCTTATACAAACAGCATCTTTTCTCGCATTTCCAGGCGATGTAGGAGGTGAGGAGACAGATCGCGAGGCCATTGGTTATGTAGACACTTAGGAAAAAATGTTTAGTTATAATAGGCTCATTTATTACCTTGTCTAAGTCTCTGGAGTATTGTTCGAATTTGTGGTTAGCTATATCTAGATTTTCTACATTTAGATGATCGAACTGGAGAGGTTCTAACTTAGGTAATTGAAATTTTCCGGAGATGTCACTACAACAGTCATAGGGTATAAGCACTGGGTGTGAATTATCCGTAATGTTAATTGTGTTGCGGTCTTCGGCTTGCACTTTTTGTTATACCGACAAACGCGTAACAGTCCGGATGGAGTCTTAATACTGAGTTCTTATTAACACTAGTAATTTTTGTGTCCATTTGCTTACAGATTATGGTGATATGAATAAGTTCAGAGACAATTATTAACCACACATTGTCTTGTAGTTTCTGAACGTTATAGCCTTGTCCATAAACGAGAGAAGTTTCACAGTTTTCAGGAATTTTCCTGAAGTGCTTCAGTAACTGGGCTTCGCATGCCGCGCTGCTGTCGATGGGGTTGGCGTAAAGGTCTGTACATAATTTCTTGCGAGCATCTAGTTGTTTGCATGAGCTCAGATCTTTAACAGTAATGTACATTAACGAATCATCATTGCGTGCAATGAATTTTTGAGAAAATGACAAAACGTGGTGTAGGCTGTTGTCTAGAATCGGGATAGGGTATAAATGATACAAGGTATAGAGTTGTTCTACTAATGGTATTCTTAGAACAAAGACAAGATCTGATTTTGACTGAAAGGCTTCTAATTCGGTAATTTCCAAATATTGAGGAATTTTTGAGTATTTTACGTGGAGAGGTAAATTATTTTTTACTAGATTTTGAGAAATTTCCTGGAGGGCGGTAATCAAATTTTCAGGTGTAATAATGGAAGAGTGTATTATTTTCAGGCGGGCAAAGGTGATTGAATTTAAGATGTCGTCTACTGAAGGTACAGGTAACTTTCAATTAACTTTTCACACGTTTCAACAAATTTTATTTCGGCTTGGAACAGTGAGACTGTCATTTACATTTTGTAATGCGGTTTAAATCTTTTTCATGTCCTCGTTAAAGGTTTTTATGTTGATTTGCATATTTTTCACAGTTTCGTTAAAGATATTTATGACGGTAGAGGTAACAGACATTTGATTTTTCAGGAGGTTTTCTGTTGGATGTTGGTCGTTGTTTAATTTATTGATACTGTCCATGAAGAATTGTCCGTCTTCAGCATCTAGATTGCCGGTAATTGCTTTAAATATGCTACCTGCTCCATTTAATATACCGTGTTTGGATCGTTTAGTGTTAATAAAGACTTCTTCAAATTTTACCTTAAGGGAATTTGATATTTGGTTTAGAAGCGTTATGTGCGTTTTGACTTTGATTAGGAATTCTTTTTGTTTCATGTGTTTCGTGGGTGAATATCTTGACAATTCCTTCTAAAATTTTGTTGTTGTTGGTGAGGACTTCTTCGAGGCTTGATAGATTTTTATGGACTAGTAAAGTCCATCTATCATTGGAAATTACTATCCTCGTTTTGTCGTGGTAGTAGACTCCGACGGTGTTATTGATAGGTGTTATTTGGTACTGGGATATGGCTGTTCCGATAAGCAGGGTGAACCTGTAATGGTAATTTAGGCTTCAAAATATGGTTTTAGTCTGTCAAAGTTGACTTTAGTTTTTTGTTTTGTTTTTTCGTTAAGGATGGTGGCTGAGTTTTTGTGGAGTTCCATGATCTCAAATGGCCCGTTAAATTTGTTACGTAGTTTATTGGTGATTTGAGACTCTTTTAGATATACCTTTTAAACAATTTGGTATTCTGGGGTTTCTTTTGAAACATGGGCATCGAATCGAACCTTCGCTTTCTGTTTTTGTGTTTCAGTTTTCGCGTGTGCAACTTTATAATAGTAAGAGAGGCGATTGTTTAAGTCTCTAACATATTTTGTGACTAGTTCCTCCTGATTATATAGTGTCTCGGGTGGTCTGCTGGACGTGTGTCCGAAGACTAACTCATAGGGTGTAAATCCATGAGTTTTATTAGTGGAGTTATCGTAACATATCACCGCGTAAGGTAATACGTTGAAGAAGTGTTCGTCAGGGTGTTCTGCCAAGTGTATTCGGATCATCTCTAATAAGGCAGAGTGAAATCTTTCTAAGGAACCGTTCGATTGCGGATGTCCTACACTAGAATGTGTTACTTTGATGTCATAGAGGAGGCATAAGTCTCTTAGAAGGGCGTTATCGAATTCTCGACCGGAATCGCAATAGATTCGTAGAGGTGTACCGAAATGCTGGAAGTAAACGAGTAGAGTATTTGCGATTGATTTTGCTAATTTATCTCTGATGGGGTACGCTTGGCTGAATTTTGTAATATGTGACAAATTGTAAGTGCGTAATTTTTTGTGGGGACTTCCAGGATGTCAATGTTTATACGTTCTAAAGTGGACCTAGGCGTTTCCGTAATTACTAGAGGGGTGTCTTGGTTTTTGCGACAGATTTTTGTATCTTAGCAAGTTTTGCAAGTTTTTACGAAATTTTCAACGTCTTTTGTCAATCCTATCCAATTCTATTTCCAACTTGTATTTATTTTTACATTCCAAAAAATCTGTCTTCTTCGAACAAATCTTCAAAGATTTTGTAATGTTGATCTTCGAGATTGTTTTATTGAAAAAGGTCACTATGTTTTTATTGATTTTGTCTAGGAGTTGCCCATTTGAAAATTCGATTTTAGAATAGTCGATAAGAGATTTCGCTTTGTACAGTTTTATGAAAGTTTCGAATTCTCTTAAGGCGTTCTCTTGTTCGTTTGTTTCTGTCGTGTCACTTTGACTGTCAGAGTCTGGTTCTCTTAAAGTCGAGGGTTTTTGAATGGGGTATGTTAATAGTTTGGATTCTGCTTGCAAATTAGAACAGTCTTGGATGTGGTTTATCTTTATACTCATATTCCTCGAGCTTTAGTCGTCAACGTACCAGACGGCTGCCGGGATCTTTGATCGAGAAAAGCCACGTTAAGGGTCTATGGTCGGTTATTAATTTGATTTTCGACCAAATATGTACGGACAGAAGTGTTTCACGGCCAATACTATGGCTAAGAGTTCAAGCTCTATGATTGAGTATTTACTTTCAGCTATACAGAGGGTCCTTGAGGTGAAAGCGATTGGTAAATCTTTGCCAATGGGGCCTTGCGAGAGCACATCGCCGATGGCGAAGGCGTTTGCATCAGTAGTAAGTAGAAATGTTTCATTGAAGTCCTGGTAGATAAGAACTGGGGTCGAAGTGAGGGCTTGCTTTAATTCCTCAACATTCTGAGTTGAAATTAAAAGGAACGTCTTTTTGTAATAATCCGGTGAGGGGTTTGGATAGCTTCACGAAATTATTTATAAACCTGCGATAGTAACCTGCCAACCCGAGGAAGGATTTGATATCCTCTTGGTTAGTAAGCTGGGGAAAATTTTGGATGCACAGTATCTTATCGGGGTTTGGTCTTACTCCTTCTTTGGTGATGATGTGGCCTAAATATGCAACTTCATTGTGAAGGAACTCGCACTTATCAGGCTGGATTTTTAAGTTGGCATTTCGAAGGCGTTTGAACACTTCTGTGAGGCGAAAAATGTGTTCATGGATAGTTGGGGAATATACGATAATGTCATCCATGTAAACGAGACATCTCTTGTTCTGGATGCTCATGAGAATGTTATCCATAACCCTTTGGAAGGTGGGCATTTTTAATGTATCTCGATCTGGTGGAACCAAGATGCTAGATCCAATGTGGTAAAGCATTGGCACTTGCCTAATTGATCCAGTGGTCTGAGATATTTGGTAGGGGGGTACTTATCTCCTACAGTTGACTCGTTGAGTTTTCTGTAGTCTACGACTACCCGCCATTTCTGCTTACCCGACGCATAGAGTTTTTTAGGGACGACCCACACAGGGGATGACCAGGGGGGAACTCGAGTGACGAATAATATTTTGATCTAACATTTTGGTCCAACATTTTGGATACCTGCGTTTTGACTTCTTCTTTGTGTATCTGAGGGTATCAATACGATTTCGTAAATGTTGGTTTCGCGTCGTTGGTGTCTATTACGTGTTTAATTTCGTTAGTGAAGGTTAGTTGGTCACCTTCAAGACAGATAATAAGGGACTTAAAGAGACTGTTGTTCCGGGAAGTTGAGATTTGGGTTGAAATTGTCTGGGTTCATTTTATCAAATTGGGTTTGCAGTACTGTCATGCTGGAGTCTCCGGTTTTGTGATATGGCGGGTCCTACTGGGCACGTAAGCCTGATCGAAAATCCTGATTGTATGCAGGGGTTGTGTCGAAAGTTGGTTCCTCTGTATAACAATTTTTGGACGGACTATTTGCAGTATAATAATCCTCGTTAGTATTGTCATGTACAAAAACAACTGAGAACGTAAATATTAACACAACCATAAATATAAACAACAAAAGAGAATTCTATTATTAACTGTTGATAATAATATGTTGACAATTGAGAAAATTAGTAGATCTAGCACCTGAAATAATATCAATTAAGAAGCCAGGAGCACCAGGTCATGGAAACCGTCGAGATAATTACAAAAGATTTTAGTTTAGATGATTTAGAAGAGCATAACAGGTGGTTCCAATGACATTGAATTGAAGAAAACTTTCATTCCGTTTAATCTTCTAAACTAAAATCTTCTGTAATTATCTCGACGGTCTCCATGACCTGGTGCTCCTGGCTTCTTAATTGATATTATTTCATGTGCTTAAATCTACTAATTTTCTCAATTACCAACATATTATTATCAACAGTTTATAATAGAATACTTTTTTTGTTGTTTATTTATGGTTGTGTTAATATTTACGTCCTCAGTTGTTTTTGTATCCTTATTAACTTTATTAGTTAATGGGTCAATGTTTTGCAGTGAGGACTTTTATTTATTTTCTCACCGTGTATTTCATTATCGTGTATATGCAAATTTAATTTAAGTGATTCAGTTGAAGTCGATACGTTTTTGTTTATCATGGGATTTGTTTATTCAGAAATAGTACTTACTTGCTTTGTTTTTTCCATTTAAGTTTCTTTTAATTTATTTATCAAAACATTTAAATCCTCGATGGTATTTTCTTGTGGGTTATTAAGTCGTTCAGTTCCTCTTCCCTTTTCATTGCGACTTCTTCGAAAAAATTGTTTTCAAACTTTATTGTAATTGTTTTTCTAATCACTATCTTGCGTCAGATCATATTATATAGTTTTTTCCAATAACTACTTATTTTCATTGTCAATATCAGAGATAGTTATATATTTTTCACAACACTCAATCTTATGTACTTTAATAAATGTAATTTTACTTTTAAACTTCGGTATACAAGATTTATGAAATACAGTAATACATTTACACAAAGGTAATGTGATAATTGTTTATTTTTACAGCATTTGTAGTAACTCATGTTCTTAGCTTTACTTCACGAAGAAGTACAAACATTAAGAAAACTTATTAAGAAAGAGTAAAAAAAATAAATAAAAAGTAATTTCCGGTTAAACCAGAAGTGAAAAATGTGAATGTGATGTACGTTTATAATCAGTGGAATATCATATATTCATTATAGCTTTCATATACAGGGTGATAATTTTTGTATTTTTCAGTATTTCGGCCTTAACTTTTTCTTTTCGAATTGGGATTCAGAAAAGAAATACGTAAGTACGATTTTTGAATTTTTTTCCTAGGTAAAATATAAAGCAATAAAATCGATTGATGCTCTTAAAATGATCACCCTGTACATTTCCATATGTTTAAGTCATGCCCCATAAGCAGAGTTATTTTAAAAATAAAACTCATTTAAAATTGTCTATATTTTAAGGTAAATTTTGAATTTTTAATTAAAATCGATCTTACCAGGTATCCATTGGTACACTAAAGTTTTGTTGAAATACCACTTGACAACTAGATCCTGGTCACTATCTTCTAATGTAAAATCACAGTCTAACACCACCGGACTTCCGTGTAGTATCACTTCTGGAACTTTAAGTTTATTTATTTTCACACCCGTCCCGGAATTCACCAAAGCTGAAAAAGAAATAGAGATGAAATTAAATGAAATGAACTGAAATGAAATGAATAAAACAGATACGTACAAATTACAATTTTATGTATACAGGGTGTTTTGAAATTCGCGCATACGGACAGTAGTCTGACAATATACAAAAGAAAACTGAAGAGAAGGTTCTTTTACGGTTTTTTGTTTAGACGAATACTAGGTACTTTTCTAGTTCTCTTGTTTTTAAATTATTTGAAAACAAGTTAATCAAGTAAGTAGAAGTAATCAATGACAAACATTTAGAAACAAATAACTTATTCTTTAAAGTGACATTTTGTGCTTTCTATCGGAACAATCCAAATTGTGTATAATAGCCGGCAATTATTCTAATAGAGAATATAATGATATGCTGATGGCATTAGGGGATTGTAATAATCCAGCAGGGCAAGTGGCGCGTTTATATGCTGAGCGATATCTTCTTAGGCGACTGCCAGACTTTAACGTATTTAAAAATTAGGAAGACCGAAATTTGTTCAACGGAAGTGTTGCGGTATCAGTTTATACAGATGCTGGTCGTCAACAGCTCCATGACGTTAAAATCCTTGATATGATAAGAAACAGTCCTTCAAGAACCACTAGGTGCGTTGCTAGAGAATTGTGAATTAGCTATAATCGTGTGTGGCTTGCCTTAAGACGTGACCTTCAGCATCCATATCACTACATGAGAGTGCAGCACTTGCTAGACAATGATTATCCAATTCGACGCAGGTTTTGAGAATGGTATCTTGATACTCATCGATAACAAAACTTACATTTTCAACATTCCATTCTTTGGGCGAGAGTGTTTGTTTGCACGTAATGGTATTTTCAACGCTCACAACGAACACATTTGGAATACCAAAAATCCTCGTGCAACAAGGATTACAAACTATCAACAACGCTTCAGTTTGAATGTATGGAGTGGATTGTTCAGTGGTAGATAGTAAGATAACTACTTAAGTGTACTAAACCTATTACTTTATTATCATCGATTCTATTACCGCTTTTCAGTTTATTCACAAACCGATTAATAGCTGAAAATTATTTGCATTTCCTATAAAAAGACCTTCAGGGATTTCTATATCTAACTTAACTTAACGCCATGCGACTTTTTTCCTGGGGTCACCTAAAATCTTTAGTATAGAGAACACCAGTGGTTAACTGAAATGAATTATTTCGAGAGCGTATATTTCAGGTAGTGCCAGAAATAACACCGGAGATGATTAGAAACTGTGTTCGAGCAATGCAACGATGTATTGAGACATGTTTTAGTAGCAGACGGTGAACATTTTGAACAAATATTGTAATTATTTTAGTTTTAACTAGTTGAATCATTTTTACATGTTTAATGAAAAATAAACAGTTTTTCGTCTCTTTTAAAAAATTTTAAAATCATGATAACTAGAAAAGTATTCGTCCAACGAAAAATCGTGAAGGAACTTTCTATTCAGTTTTCTTTGTATATTGTCAGACTAAGACACTGTATATTGACTTATGAATTACTTTAACTTCATTACATAATATCTCAAGATATAATATTACGCCTATGTGCAGATAACTAATTCTCTTTTATTAATTGCAAACTGCTTATTTAGCACTTGCTTTGTCTCGAATCTGGAAGCCATTGTAAATGCTTATTTAGTATAACTAGGGAAATTATAAATATGCTTCAAAACATTTGTAATATCAGTTTTATACTCGCTGTGTACAATAAACATATTTTATATTATAACCATTATTTTTTTCATAGTCAACGTTGACTAATTAATCAAATAAACATTTTTACTCATTTATGAAAATAAAATATAAAAACTGGCGGAGTTCAATATAACAAGAAGCCCAACTGATAGTGCAACGCATTAGAATAAGAAGAATATCTGCAGAAGGTATCTAACTAGTAAAAGTGAGCTAACGATAACAAGGAGCCCTTCCTCACTACGGTGGTGGATGCAAATCCCTAAACGGAAGAAAAACATCATAAAGAAAACATTTACGTAAGACCATTTAAGAATCGACCGATATATCGTTCTTTTTTATTAAGTAACAAACAGTTTTATTTTTTATTCATTAAACTACACGTATATATTTTTATATACAACTATTAATATAATTTGCCTCTGCATTTATAACTGTACCTATTCGCTACATGTATATACGTATGTAGGTGTGAGTATGAAGTATAGTTCGACTTGAAGACCAAACTAATTTTAATATAAGTCCATATTTATTTCTATTATCCAAGTATCATATCTCATATCATGTTGCAAACTAAATATCTATCACTATCAATATCAACACTACGAATTAAAAATATGTTATATAGTCCAAGTGACAACAGTTGGGGATCCTACCTGATAATATGTCAGGCCAAAACATAATTAAATCAATAATATAGTGGTATATGAACACTGTGGCAGAGAGTTTTTTTAAACTGCTATGCTCGCAAGTGCAAAAAATAGGCCACCTCCGGTTTGAAAT
The DNA here is from genome assembly GCA_029963845.1 of Rhamnusium bicolor. Lineage (NCBI taxonomy): Eukaryota > Metazoa > Arthropoda > Insecta > Coleoptera > Cerambycidae > Rhamnusium > Rhamnusium bicolor. The sequence goes on from JANEYF010002282.1 coordinate 66,703, forward strand.
TTGTTTGTTCATCTACGTAAGAGAATATAGAAATCATACTTATACAGGGAGATAGTGAGGGGTTACTTGTGTAAAAAAACTTGGTGCGCCATCCTTTACTCCACCGAAACTCATGGCACAACGACATAAAAGGGTGGTTTTGAGGTCATTGACCTTGTAAGATTTCAACTTTCGTCTTAAAGAGTCAAAACCATAAAGAATGTTATTCGGTTCAATTGTCAGCGGTACTCAAACGGTATGATACAATTTATAATAATCTTCGAAATTCCACACAGGTCAGTTATTCGCTATTGTACTGCTCAAACAGGTAACAAGAGTCTACCAATTCTTTTTCGCGGGTGAAATTATTTTCCACTTTTAGTATAAACTAAAGTGCATCTTGAGTTAAATGTTTTCTTTTCGATTGATCATGATTGTTTTAATATGAATATTTTCGAATAAACAAAAGCACGATTAACATACGTGTTACCATTTCGGCTACTCTAAGTAAACTTTTAAGGAAAACGTAAAAAGAATTTATAAGTTTTTCAGCAAGAACTTAGATCTTATCCAGTTTACGTAAATAGATTATCTACATCAGAGGCGCTCAAAATCATTTTTAGGTAAAAATAGGTAATTTTAATAATGATTCTAATTTATAGGGTTAATTTTGCGGTTTGCGGTTCTCTCGGGCACCAGTTCCTCTTTATAGTGCAGGAACAACACTTTTCCTATTAGCAGATACTAGAGTCTTGGATAATCAGTGGAGACAGAAGTGTCTGGACACTTCCGTCTAGAAAAAGTAAACCAGAAATAAGAACAAGGCACTGATAATTTTACAATAATATTTTTTATGTAAGTAAATGTTTAAATTTAACAAGTAACGGTATATATTTAATATATATATATATATATATATATATATATATATATATATATATATATATATATATATATATATATATATATATATATATATATATATATATATGTATATATATATATATATATATTTTACTGTTCGTAATTAAACCCGCGACGAACTCCTTCTCTGGACTTATATAAAATATATACCGGGTGGTACGAATTGCGCTCGCCCCGATATCTCCTAAAATATTTGGAATAGAAAATTGAAATTTCGAGGGCTTATTATACGACTAAAATGCCATCTTTTTCAATAAAAAATCAAGTTTGGTGCACATCCGGTTTGACCGGAAATGTCCACAACTTTCGATTTTTAAATGAAACACCCTCTATATTTTTACATTTTTTGGAATCTAGAGGAAATTTTTAATACCATACATCCATTTTGGTCACTTTTTGATAAACATTAAAAATTTTATTAAAAAATCTATTTCTGGATCCAGAGGGCTGTGGTGCCCAAAATATATTTTAGTTTGTGTGCTACGTTACTATGATTTTTCCAATGTTATTAGGTTACCAGATTTTAAACAGAAATGTGTCATTTTAGTTTCCAAAGCCCACTAATCTATTAGCCGCATGTTTCTAAAAGCTTGGTTGCATTGTATTTTGGCTGAAATCTCAAATATTTCTGAGCGGATTTTCAAAATTTTGGTATCATTAGATTCGTATGAAAATGGGGTATTTAAAAATGTTGGTGAACGATTAACTTCCCATTTAAAAAAAACCGAGTTAGTGGGTAAAAATCACATTTAAAAATTTTAAACGCCTCTAGACAATTAAGTAATGCAATCATATTGCTCTTTTTATTTTTATAGTAACGTAGCACACAAACTAAAATATATTTTGGGCATCACAGCACTCTGGATTCAGAAATAGATTTTTTAATAAAATTTTTAATGTTTATCAAAATGGATGTATTGTATTCAAAATTTCCTCTAAATTCCAAAAATGTAAAAATATATAGGGTGTTTCATTTAAAAAATCGAAAGTTTTGGGCATTTCCGGTCAAACCGGATGTGCACTAAACTTGATTTTTTATTGAAAAGATTGCATTTTAGTCGTATAATAAGCCCTCGAAATTTCAATTTTCTATTCCAAATATTTTAGAAGATATCGGGGCGAGCGCAATTCGTGACACCCGGTATATATATATATATATATTTCTATTAGACGCTATAAACAGAAAATTCAGTTTAAATATTTAATAACAAAATAATCACATATGTACGTATGCGGATAAAGGCATATCGCTCAAAATATTATAAATATTTGATCTGCCAACACTATAGTACCATACCGTAATCATCTGCTGTTGAACAGTCTATCAGTAGGTGAAGATTACGTAGGCAAATCCACCTTATTTTCAAATAAATGCAACACTAAGTACCCAAGGATGTTTCTATTTGCCTGCCTCTTACTATATATGCATATATAAATCATTTATTTAACGTCGGCCAATTTGCGCTACCAAGGCCAATCATTAACGCCTGGAGATAAGCTCATCAGTGCTTGTGTAAACAATGGCATCTCAACCTGGAAATTTTGCCGAACCTCCACTTTTTCATTGGGTATGTATTTTACGTTGTCATATCGCAGATACACAGAACCCACAGTATTACATCTCTTTCGAAATTTGGTCACGTGAGCAGATCCACTTATCCATTATATCTCATTGAATGAAAACACGCATGGGATAAAAATTCCAGTAAAAATGACACAATTAATTATTCGAATGAAATATCCGGATGAATTAAGCGAATAAAAATAATCGGACACAGACAATTATATTTACGAATTTTTTATTTGTATGCAAAATGCGGTACTGACATATTTTAATTGAGTTTAGTGTATTTCAATTATAATCATTGTAAAATACATTAACTAAATAAAGGTAATCTCTTTACCACATGTAAAATACGTTAAACGCAAGTAGTAAAGAAATATCTATGTTTTTGTCTACCCTCAGGGTTGCAGAGCCGACGAGGGAGTGTTTAAGCTAATTTTTCATATCCCTTACGATCCGGGAACGTTTATCTGCCCTTTTATTTTTATGCTTTATTTTAAAGCGTTTAAATCTTATACATTTTTATTTTTAGTTGTAATATTTCAGACAGCTACGTCAGCGAAAAAATACAGGGTGATTCATTAATAATGGGAAATCTTGAAACTGGAGATACTACACATCAAAATATGACGATTGAGCCCAACATGCCTTATACAAATGTTGCTAGTTTAAGAGATACAAGGCGTTCAAAGTTCAAGTCTCAATAATTTGGAAAGTTTTCATAGTATCAACTCGAAAATTGGCAACTTTTTTTTGGCATGACAAATAAGAATTTGCAACTAATTTTAACATTGGTCATAGAGTGCTAGTTATACTCTACTGCTTTAATAAATTAAGGTATGTTTTTTTATTTGTAGAATTATGGGCAAAATGATATCTGAAACAGCGTCCTTCTTTATATAAAGTGACTCTTGTTTAATTTTGATATTTCCATCCGTTTGCTCTTAAAAGTGTCAATGTGTTTCATTTTTATGCAATTTTTAATCCTTAAAATACAAAGTGTGCCGGGTAAATCATAATTAATAGCAGAATCATATTTTAATATAAAAAATAATTGCAGTAGTCAAGTGAACAAGGATTAAAAATTGGATAAAAACGAAATGCATTAAAACTTTTAAGAGCAAATATCACGAAAACGGATAAAGATATGGAAATTAAACAAGAGTCACTTTTTATGTGAAGGACGCTTTTTCAGATTTTCGATTTCATTAAGTTGCTTTTGGAAATAATTGGGAATTTATTCATAAAAAAAAACGAATCACAAAAAAAAATTCAATTAAAAAATTTCAAATATCAATTAAATTAACACTTATACTTATGAGATCGATTTTGAAAAGAGATAAATAGGTATTTTGGGCCTAAGCAATAACTGTAAACTAATATAAAGAAAGAGAATGTTCCTAGAAAAAGCTATAAAAATGTAATGTGTCCCGTTTTTTATCTTGTCAATGTAGTAAACATGGTTGCTTTATAAAAAAAAATACTTGAATTTATATTAAATGTTCAAAACGATGCCCTTCATTTCTGCATAAATTAATTCTTCTAACGAGTTCCCTCAAAGAATTTTTCAACTATTATGGAGTTACTTCATTTATAGTTCTTCTGACTCGTGCTTCTAGTTTTTCCCGAGTAGCTGACTGTATAATATAGACTCTATTTTTCAGAAAACCCCAGATATGGAAGTCTATTGGTGTTAAGTCAAGTGACCTGGGGGGCCACATGACCGATCCATTTATACCAATCCATTGATTATCGAAATTCGTATCTAAATAGTTGCTGACTATTCCGACATTATGAGGCGGGACCCCATCCTGCTGAAAAAACAATCTATCTCCAGTTTCTCTTGGCAATTGATTTATAAAATCATTGTTAATATTAGTCAAAAATTCCAGTTATCTCTCAACTGACCATTAACAATTATTGGAAGCAGCAATACATTACAAAACATGCCCAACCAAACATTAAATCCAAATCTGTCTTGCTGGTTTCTCTAAAGACGTGTTACTAGATAAGATAGATTCTGGCGCAAAATCCCACGTTATTTGTTATGGAAGTTAATTTTGCAGAATTTTTTAAAAGGCTTAACTACAATGCAACTAACGGTAATAGGATATAAGTCTAGAGTACACTAGGGATGTTTATAGTCGTTATTATAATTTAATAAATATGTATTAGCGTACAAATTAAACTAACAGGATTCGGGGTACAGAGAGCAGTGTTTGAATAGAGTACATACTGAACTGGCTCAGTGAACTAGAGCGCGCGATGACAAGCGTGACTAGACGTCTATCTGTCGTAACTGCGGGTTCGAATCACGGCAATATAGATGGGAATGGTTCGCATTTTTTTATATCTGTTAATATGGCAGTTCTTCTTGGAACTAAACCAAGACAATTATCTTCGTCAATTATCCACACACATACCCATAATTATCCACAATTATCTGCAATTATCCTTATTTATCCCTACGTTCTCCTTACATTACACCTATTTATCCATATATCTAGTCCATCATTTTATATATCCTCTACATATGTACCATAACAAAACATGTATAATATAAGACAAGAATTTTAGAATAATGTTTTTATTGAACTTTACTAAATACACAATTTACAACACTGACGTAGTTTTTACGAAACACCAAAACACTGCACTCGACGCGCATTTTGCGAACCAAGTTGGTATCATCTGGAGATGATTAAAACTAACCTTTTGATAATAATGTACCCTATTTATACCCAAACTATTGTCACGGTTCGGTGAACCGTGTCCTACTAACCAATAAAGTGGATACTTGGAATTGGCCCTTTGTCACTGTTCATACTATTTTTACACTTTGTGATTTCCAAGCTTTCAAATGCATCCAACTGTCTAATATTTATTACATTCCTAATTAATCTTAAATTGCTAATATCTATTTTATGGTTTTTCTCAAACGCATGTTGAGCAATACTAGACTTATCTGTTCTACCATATTTGAGATAGGTCATATGCTCTTTGAATCTAGTTTGAATTGATCGTCTAGTTTATCCAACACACTTTTGATTACAGTCCTTACAGTTAATTTCGTAAATCCCCGACTTTTCGTTTGTTTCAATTTTTTCTTTTGGATTGCCTAAAAATTGTTGTACCTATATCTTTAAAAATTTTACCAATACCACGGGTGATTCGAGGATTAGGTAAGTAAGCGACTTGCACGCTCCGAGACTTAGATTTATTTTTAAAATTATTATTTACGAGGCTAGGCTTTTGATAAAAGTTTTCGAACCGCATTTTACATTAAAAAATTTTAATTTGTTTTAAAAATAGAAGCTCAACTCGACTAAAATTCATTTATTTAACAAAATTTGGTTAGTTCTAAGTTTCCCGGGTGTTTACTAGATTGCCATACAAGTTTCAGAATTTATTGAAATTTTTTTTAGTTTTAAGATTCGGCAGCCAAAATTTTTACAAAAAAATAATTTTCATCAAAACAGTTTGTTAGTCCACCAGGAAAGAGAAAAAATTCATTTCAAAATATTTATAACTTTTAACTTAGTCGTTTGAAAATAAGTTTTCAAATTTATTTCATACTAATATCAAATTAAGCATAAAAAGATACACTGCTCAAACAATTTTTTTTTCGAATCCAACTTAAAAAAATTTTTAATAATTTTTTTTTTTTTCGTTTTTATAAATCGATTATTATTAAGAAAAGTCGTGAACTTTTTGGCAGGCTAGTGGGTAGGTCAACTTGCTGTCCGGTCTGTCGGATTTCAACAATTTTTTCAGACATTTTTAAGAAATGGTTTGTGATTGTGAATTTTATGTTTTTTCTAAAGGACGCCCTGCTCAATTTTATTTTTGGTCTTAACGACAGTCAAAATTTTACACGGTCACAAATCGCCCGGTCTCATCAGTAAAATTAAACTTTGCAAGGAACCCTCTGTTCAATATTTTTAGCCTTCAGCCACTTTGAAAAAATAAATTTTCGTTTTCATAGTCATTTTCAGGGAAGTAAAAAGCCATTTTTGCAGGGACCCGCTGTTCAATTTTATTTTTGTATTAAAACTGACTGAAATGATATTTTCAGTATTTCCTAAAGTCATTTTCAGACTAGAAAAAAAGCCAAATTGTCAGGGACCCCTGTGCAAAATTTTTCTTGCCTGAATTAAATAGATAAAAAGCATACGCCGTTTGATTATATCCTTCAGCTACAAAATCTAAGGTAGAAACAGGTATCTCAAGCCAGGACCGCTGAAGAGGAGTTGCTGAAGTCTTGCTGAGCTCTGCTAGAGTAGCCAAGGGTACACAGAAATAGTCAACGAGGATAAGAACAGGTTAACTTACTCTTCGTATACAATACAATTCAGATTATTTTTCGTGGAAATAAGTCACGTGGCACCCAACTTAGTATAATAACCCAGCTAGGGAGAAACAAAAAAAAACACAAGCCTTTAAACAAAAAATACCTTGACTGTACTTGTGACAACTTAAATTTCGGTTTAGAAATTAAAGCTTCGGCACCATACCACCACTCCCATTTGGTAACTAATTTAGCATTGCTATGTTTACGAATATTTTCCATAGTTTTTCCGAAAGCGGCATTCATAAGCTTGAATAAATTTTTTTCAAACTCATTTTTTGCGTTTCTACGTAATTTAGTATTTAAATCTATACATTTATTAAGCCACAGTGACTGATTGAATCTTAAAACTCTATGAATTTTAGTAAGTTTTAATCCTTGCACTAGAGCCTGTTTCAAATTTCTATAATGAATTATATAGCGAGTCTTATTACTTAGTGTTACCATTAACTTTATTTCTCTTTATTGAGGTGGCGCGATATGCTCGTTGCATACAAGTAGATCTTTATGGTGATCGTGTAAAGCTTCCGGACACTCTAGGTCTACTTCGAGAATATAACCCACCGGTGATTCATTCGAAATTAATGCTACATTAAAATTTTTTATATTTTCTACCCATCGAAACCTCCATAGGGGAGCCATTGTCCCATTGACCAACCATATTGATTGTTTATATCATATATGTGTTAATAAAATAAGGGTTAAACACCACTGATTTATAAAATTATTATTTATTTTCCATTTTATTACACAACAACGATATTTTATAGTACATGAGTGCGTCGTCGTACTTCTACTACTCCCCACTCCCGGCTCTCGCCTCCTACTGTTGCTTTCCTGCACGACCCACTATGCTGAATCAATGTTTTTCTTTTATGATACCATAACACGGCCATCCTGTTTTAGGGGCGTCCTCGCACCGTTGAGAAGGGGAGCTATAACAGAATTATTATAAACAAATGGACGTTTAAGGGCTTTACTTTTGTGGTAGCCACAAAATCTTTGTTTACCGTGAATCAACCACGTCTTTGGTAGGTCCGTGGAATTTCCACGTCTTTATGGTGTATTACCGTGAACCTGTCACGTCTTTGCATAGGTTACCGTGGAGTTACCACGTCTTTATTACCGTGAACCTGTCACGTCTTTGAAAAATTTAACATCAAGTAAACACCATGGGATTACCATGTCATTCAGTCTACCAATCTCTTATTTTAATGATAATAATTTATTAATAAACAAAATTATTTGAGCAATTCTAAATTGACACTTTTATAAACACTCCTCAAAATGTTTATAAACGTGATAAGTCGTCGATGTGGCCAAGGACGGCATCTCGACATTCTAATGAGGTCATTTATAGATTCAACCTTTAACCAAAGTTGACACGTCAGCTGGTCTAAAATTAAATTATTCTGACTGTCTTTAATATGTTGACTTAGGTCAGGGCAAATATTGTTTAATCTTTATGTTCAAATTTACTGACTGCTTGCTTATTTATTGCCAATACTTTAGCGCAGAGCTATCCACACATTTCTTAATCGCCCAATCTACCCAACTACTGCCTCCACGCATGCTCCACTTAGGACTAACTCGGCTGTCCTGTAGCTTACGCGTCACGAATTCGGCCATTATGGGGGGGTGCCCAAGGGGAGTCCGCTAACACGGCCTTCCTGCAATCGGCGCGTCCTTGCACCGTAAATGCAGTATCATCTGAAACAAGAAAACAGAAAACGGTTTAAACTTTTTAGACGTCAACATAAAAAATCATAATTGTTGTTTAGAATTCGATATCTACCGTAAACCTACCTGTACAGATACAGTAATACACAATAGTTCTAACCAGTCTTTCCAAATAAAAATGTCATCGTTTCATAGTTTTGTTCACCGTCTGCTAACTTTTCCTTTAAGTCCAAACAATTTTGAAAAAGAAGTCAACACAATAAAACAAATAGCAAGGAATAATGGATACGAAGAAAGTATCATAGATAATTTAATAAAAACAAAACAAAAGAAAAATCTGTATAATGAGTTTTATGCTGGTTCTGTACAAGACGCCAATATCACCCATAAATGTATTAATTATAGATCTGGAATTAGTGATAAAGTCAGCAATAAATTAAGTAAATTAGGTTGCAAAACAATATCTGTAAATAAAAATAACCTAGGAAAAATGTTAATAAACAATAAGGATAAAACAGAAAAACTACAAAAGACAGGAGTATATGAACTAAAATGTAGTGACTGCGATGCTATATACATTGGCCAGACTGGACGTAACATAAAAAAGCGACTTGAAGAGCATAAAAAGTCTATTGTAAACAACGTACATAGCACCGGCATGTCAACACACTGTATAGAAAACAATCACTTTATAAATATGGATAATGTAGAATTACTTCATTCCGAAAACAAAAGCAAAAAATTAGACTTACTAGAAATATTAGAAATTAAGAAAGCTTCCAAAAAATAAAAAAACGATTACAAATGAACAACAAATATTCGCAGGTAACCACATTTTAGATAAAGTAATTTAACTTTTCTAAATAATTCCAAATCTTTCAAACCATTTTTATTAGTATAAGTTGCCAGATGTAACATTTAGTATATAAGCAAGGAACACAAATTATAATTTAGTACCTCTCATCTGTACTCTTGAAAAGGGCCTAAAAAGCCGAAACACGTGTAGAGTGAAAATACAATTTTGAAACATTTAAAAGCAAATTTTTTTGTTTATTTAAAAAATAATACGTTTTTGTTGTCATACAATGTGGATTTGCCACATCTTTCTTTTGCATATCGTGGATTGCCACAGTATGTTCTTCAACCTGTTTTTGCTTTTCTATTTAATTGTGGAATTGCCACAATGACATATTGTAATTTAATTTAATTTTGTAGTATGAATCAGATCGATCACTTGTATACAGGCATACAAAGATAATTAGTATCAAGCTTATTATTACAGTACTTACGATAACCTCTGATTTGTTTATTTTGCATTTGTGGGTCAAAACACAGCTGTTCGTTTGCTGCCACCGGGCTACGCCTACCTTTCTTACACGCTCGTTTGGAAGGATTTTTAGAATAGTGTATGGTCCATTATATTTCTGTTTTAATTTTACTCCACTCACTAACTTTGGACCCTCTATAGCAACTAAATATCCACCTGAAAATAATTCGCTGTGTAACAAGACATCAAGTTGCTTAGCTCGCTTATTTTCGATGATAAATAAATGCTGTCTGTATTTGTGCTTGACAACGGCCTCGTCAGGGTCAGCCCAGTCGTCCCTGCGTCTGCCAAAAACTGCTAAGTTGCTGGTAATCTTGGATTTGTCTCAAACTTAATGTTAATGTTGTTTTCACTGTAATTTATGAGTATGAGTAGTTCCTTTAATTTCAACATCGTCGGCTCATCTGCTCCTGACATGTTTATATTTGTTAAACTATTGAAGGTTGTCCGTGTTTACGTATGTTAAGTAGGTCATGGTGAAGTTCCAAACCATTAGTGCCTTTTTCCACTCGTACATGACGTCGGCAAATAATATCCCAGCCAATAATTGCACCTAAGTTTCCAGGAACTGCATCATCGAGTATGATTGTAAATAAAATATCCATTGTTGCAGTCGGTAAAGCACTTCGCACGTGCCGATACAGTAAACTATTTTCGCTCCAAACTCTGACATAATCCACATTTCTTTCTTGATTACTGCATTGAGCCGAACAACAGCTGATTCACTCAGAATTGATATGTCAACGCCATTGTCAATAAAATATGTGAAACTCATTGCTTTATATTGTTTTCGTTTTACCATGCTTATACCAGTGTCTATAAACTATAAACATTGCTTATACCAACAATTTTTCTCCATGTTTTCCATCTTTTTGTAATGAGTGCAAATCATTTTCATTGTTTGTTATGAACCTTTGGCGCTTATGTTTGGGTGTATTGACGACCGTAACATCGATTAATCGTGAAGCCTGCGATGTCACAATAACAAAGATGGGCTCTGCCTTTCAATGCTTCCCCAGCTTTCGCTATCATCAGCACATCGCCCACACGACGTTCATCCTTGAGTTTTGTGGCTACGTCAAACCATTCCTCTATCACGTAGCTTGGTATCCGGATTAAAGTGTGCCAACTGGAATGATGTAGCTACTGATGTTGACGCTTGCGCAGTCACATTATCTGCTACGGTAAATCTCCAATTACGAGGCGTTAGCTCGGGTGCCATATTAAATTGATGAGATAACAATGCTAACTGCACTTACTGCATCGCCATTAAGAATAGTAACGTTTCGAGCCAATGCACTTTTATTCGTTTAGGAGCTTAACTAGACAATGTCTCATGTTCGCCCTGCCCTTCTATATTTTTGACACTAAGGTCGTCACACTGTCTGCTGTTCTGCCGCCATCTCGTCGCCAGTCACAATAATAACGGTGTGCTCTATTCTTCTGCGCTTCGCCAGCTTTTACGATCATCAAAATGTCGCTAATTCTTAGTTCCGCTTTTAGCTTTGTGGCGTCATCCAGCCACTCCTCTATGGAGTACGTGCTGGTATCAGGGTCAAATTCTGCTAAGCGGAAACACGTAGATAGTGACGTTGAGGCCTGCGCGATAGGTTCACCCACTATGTTCGACACGGGCGTTGGCTCAGCGGCCATCTTTGTATTGCGCGTTAATTCTGCCAATTGTTGTTGTTGGGTAGCTACTAAGGCTATTAAAGTGTCCTGCCACTGTATTTTAGGATGCTTAGCTGCAGGGTCACTTTGATGTTCATGTCTATCCACTACAAATTTATTCTACAACTCGGGTAATGTATCTTGATCATCCGCCATGTTTCAGACAATGCTCAACACAACTCAAACTTTTTCGCGACTATAATTGTCCTGCAGGGGTCTTGCCTTTAAGGGTGTTCCATCCCACTTCTGATGTTAATAAAATAAAGGTTAATTAAAAAGGAATTAACTTTTGAATTTGAATCTATAAAAACAGGGGTAACCAATGCGATGAACTTAACAATATCAATGAATAATATAAAATGTAATATTTTTGCTATTTATAGATCACCTTCAACATCGGAAATCGACTTCGTAAATAACTTGTCAAATATTTAGATAATTATAATTATTATAAGCCATATGACCATGTTTTCATAGTAGGAGATATAAATATTGACATAATGAAGAATAGAGGTAATTTTGATTTTATTGATGAATACTTAAATTTATTGTCTGAATATGGTTTTATAACACTAGTAAATAAAAATACAAGAGTCACTGCAAATACATCTTGTATAGACCATACATTTATTAAAAGTAAAAACCCAATCCCAAGTGACAATGTCAGCAATCATTAAAACAAATATTTCAGATCATTATCCGATAATAACTAAAATTAGCTGTAAAAAAACTTAATGACAATAAAACACAATTAACTGATGAGTCATTTAACAAACTTAACGAACAAAAATTTCTTCAGCTTATAACAAATGAATGCTGGGATAACATATACAATTGTGTCGAACCAGAAGCTGCGCTGTATATGTTTCATACAAAATTTCTAAATTTATTAAAAAAAGCGACTCAGAGCACCAAGATTAACCCTATTAAGAAAAAAAGCTATGGATAACTATCGGTTTAATCGCTTCTATTAAAACAAGAGACAGATTATTTCAAAGACATATAGCCCATCCAGAAAATGCAAACTTAAGAAACAATTATATTAATTACCGAAATAAGTTAAATAAATGCACTTATAAAAAAAACGAAATGTAACTATTTTAAATCTAGAATTGAACAAAATAAAAACTGCTCTAAAAATCTCTGGAATGTTGTAAAAGACTTTTCTAATAATTATAAAAATGAAAATAAAAATTTTTTAACAGAAAATGGAAAAGAAGTCACCATTCCTAAAGAAATCGCCAATCATTTTAATATTTTTTTTTCATAAATAGGAAATAAGCTTGCCTCTAGATTAAACATGGCACATACTGAAAATATAAATGAAAACTCTGTCCATTCCATGTACTTAGCACCAACTAATGTTATAGAAATTGAACAAATCATTCATAAACTCAAAAATAATAAAGCTCCTGGGCCAGACGGTATCACTAATGAAATGCTTAAGTTAACACTAGATTATATAGCGCAACCACTATGCTTTATATTTAATATGTGCATGGAGTGTGGGAAGTTTCCTGACCAGCTCAATGTAGTGATAGTCAGGCCATTATTTAAAAACGGGGATAAGTCTGATATTTCTAATTATCGGCCCATCTCACTGACTTCATCTATTGGTAAACTATTTGAAAAACTTATTAAGTTACGTTTATCTATCTACTTAAATAAACATAAATTTATTTCGGATATGCAGTTTGGATTTCGTGAAAATCTGTCCACTCAAGATACAATAGCAAAATGAACATCTTTTATATATGGAGCTGTAGATAATAAGAAACCATGCTTGGGTGTTTTTGTTGATCTGGCAAAGGCTTTTGATACGGTCAGTCACAAGCTTTTGCTAGAAAAACTTGAACACCTGGGAATAAGGGGTAATGTATTTAACCTCTTTAAAAGTTATCTAAGTAACCGTAAACAACGTGTTGAAATAAACAAAACTCTCAGTGAAGAACAAATAGTGACCTTTGTAGTACCGTAGAGGACTGTACTTGGCCCTATTCTATTCATTATTTATCTCAATCATTTATTTTCTCTAGAATCTTCTGGCACTGTAATATCTTTTGCTGACGACCACCGTTATTCTTTACACAGCAAACACCTTGGCAGAGGTAAGGGATGTAGCGGAGAGAGACTTGGAAAAGATAATAAACTAGTTCAGTGCAAATTTGTTAACAGTTAATGTCAGTAAGACCAAAATCGTTCCATATACCTCATATGAAAACCATTCTCCTGCCTATGATTCTCTATCCGGTGAAAATAATGATGTAACAATTGTCACGTCAATTAAATACTTTGGCATCTTCCTCGACCGGAATTGGGGTATCCCTCCCCTACTTCGTAAACTTTTCCTTACTCCTTACTTCCATTTTGTTGTTTTTCGGCTATGGTCCTGGGCTCATGCCACTAAGCACCAGGGAACTTTTTTTGTTGAAGAGGTTGTTTCCCTCTGTGCAAGCCTGTTGGTTCACGGGTGTTGTTTTATTTCACACCTACCCGGCGACACCAGTGTCACCCTATCCGCCACCTGGGGACGCGCCCGGTTGTGGTCACAGGTATCCCCGCCGGGGACAATCAACTAGCTAACTATTTTATTAATTGTACTTAAATACCCTACACTAATTAAACATCTTCATTTTTTTGGACAAGAAATACACATTTATTGAAAAATTAATGGTTCGTGCAGGGCTGGACTCGCTTAAAATTCCATTATTAAGTACATTCAACTAAATTCCAAGTTTGATTTTCTTTCATAGATTGCATTTCATCTTTCATTGCTCAAATCCATTTCTCTTTTTCATTACTGGACACCGCTTCATATTAACTTCTTGGTTGTTGGAGTATCCAACTCCAATTTAACATATCGCCTAATGACTACTTTTACTGTTGATTGTATATAACATCGATACGCCTTGAAATTAATGTTCATATAATATTCAACAAGAATGCCCTGCACCCCTGTAGGATCAAGTTTTCGTGTCGCTGCATTTGGTATATGTATGTCTTTGGAACCAAATGATTTAAAATATCCCATATATGGTTTTATCCCTTACCAGTGCTCATGCGGTCTCTTTAATACCTCCTTTCCTGGCAAACGATTCTGGATAAAATTTACCATGCTAACTGCTTCTCCCAAAAAGTTATTCAAATTTGACTGCAATAACATGCAACGGGCCATTTCTATCAATGTGCTATTTTTTCTTTCTGCAACGCCATTTTGTTGTGGGGTAATGGGCCAGTGCGTTGGTACTGAATTTCTTCATGCGCGATATATTTGTTAAATTCTTTACTTGTATATTTCCCACCTCTGTAGGATCTGATGAATTTCACTTATTTTTTCAAACAAGTTTTTCGACATTTCATTGAACTTTTTGAATTTGTCAAGAATTTCAGATTTATTTTTACAAATTGTTGTGAAACGGGAACAATCATCAACAAAAGTTAGAATATATCTTTTACCAGATGGTATCACTGTTTTGCATTGGACTACAAACATCTATATGAATCATATCAAGCACGACCTTTGCCTGATTTTTGGATTCCTTAGGAAATTTAATTCTAGTAATCTTTCCTTCCAAACAAACTTCATATTTTATTTTCTCCTTGCATTTCACATCACATTCTATTAATTTTTATCAGAAAATCTACGGCAAAATCAATAATTCCCCTTTATTTAATATTGGGCGAATAGGCTATTTGAATTATATTTTTAAATTGTCTTAAAATGGCCAATTCCACAGGAATTTTTATTTCGCTTAAACTAAATCGCTTTATAGGATAAAATAGCATTCAAAATTTCAAATATGTTAAGTTGCCATTTTTAAGATAGGACAAACATGTAAATCATCTTAAAAACAAACTTAGGGGTATTATTTATAAATTTTATTTATGTCGGCAAATCCTTTCTACTACACAACTTAAAATAATTTATTATGCACTATGCGAATCATTACTTCAGTATGGTATAATAGCTTGGGGAGGATTAAAGAAAACTTTAATGGAGTCGTTAGAAAAAATTCAAAAACGCATTCTTAAAATTATGTACTTCAAATCACCACGATATTCCTCTCACAAACTGTATGATGACCTCGGATTACTTGATATAGGACAGTTATTTTCAAAATCAATTTTATTAATGTTTTTATATAATAACAAGCAATTATTAATTGAAGTTAACCATGTATGTAACACAAGATTTAAAAAGGCCGCAAACCTATATTTGCCCAGAGCTCAAAAATCAATTGGACAAAGATCCTTTACCTACATCGGACCAAAGCTGTATAATAATTTACCTGTATCATTGAAACATCTAAACAATAAATATATTTTTAAAAAACAACTAAAGAAATGGATGTTCTCAAAAAAAACGATATTTTTTCTACAGTATTATTGATCCTCTCATAAACTAAAACCACGATATTGCATACACCATATCATAATACATGTTCTGTAATATATTATCTGAAACTGTTAAAATCTTTTATTTTATTGTGTATGAATTTTATAGATGTGCATTAAATGTGAATATTTATGTGGGTAAGTAGACGTATGTGGTGTGTATTGTATATTGTATTTTCTGTTTTATTTTATGTATATTGTTATTAGGTAGTATTTTTATTCTTATTTTATATTATTATCTTCCAGTCGGTTTTGAAGCCGTGCCGAACTTTGTGTTGGAAGTTGAAATAAACACACCAATGAAATAATTTGTTCGTGTCCATAGATAGGTCCTTGATTGAGCCTAAATGGAGCCACTACATTTATTTATAGAATTTGTTTATATCTTTAAGAAAAATTTCATTGTAATTCGCATGTCTCTGTAAATAAATTTTATTATTATTATTACTATTATTATTATATCATTATTTATTTTTTTTTTCGGTTTCCCGATGCCGGTCAGTCCTCCTGTGGCCTCCGACGCCTCACGAGAGTCGCGCCGGCGCATCAACTACAGCCACTCCCCACATCCCGCAGGGTTAGTGACTGTAGATACCAGAATCGTGTGCCCTAAGCAGACGGAGATAACCCAGAATGACCGCCTTCTGCATTTGGCCTGCTAGCCACTCGGCTGATTTTTGGCAGGCCGGTATGATCTTTAGTTCCGAGAGCAGCGTAGGGTTTATCCCTCCGAGTACACCAATTATAAGGACGACCATATTTATCGAGTAGCCTGGGTACAGCACTTGGAGCTCGTACCGGAGATTGCGATATTTGGTCCATTTCTCCTCCTCCTTCAAGGTGATGCTTTTCTCCGCAGGTGCCGAGAACTCGATGACATACATCACCTTGAGTTGATGGTCGAGGAGGACTATGTCAGGCTTGTTGGCTTGGATTAGCCTGACAGTCGGGAACGAGTAGTTCCAGTAAATCCGGCATTTCTCGTTCTCGACAACGGACTCAATATCTCCGGGGACGTAAGGCAGCACTGGTGTCTGGTCTACCACGTTCGAGTGCCTTAGATGGTAGTATAGCACTCGTAACGCCGCATTATGCCGGTGGATGTAGGCCGAAATCGCATATATGGGGCATGCAGATAGTAAGTGCAACAGCGATTCCGGCGCCTGATATCAGGAACCTCTACACGCCACAAGCGGCTACGGTAGACCAAGGTGTTGAAACACCATCTTGGCAGGCCATAATGAATCCCTCGGTCTCTGATTTAAGCCAGGCCGACCTTAGAAAGGCGAAGGTCGACCTGGTCGATAAACCTAGTGTTTCTATCTTCTTATAGAAGACACCATGCTGGGGTTTATCGACGTGCTGCTGAAACAGATTTTCCTGTTCGGCAGCTCTGATTCAGGATTTCAGACGATTTGGCTGTAGTTCGGTGACTGACTCAACATCAGCACCTCGTCGGCCTCCTCGCCTGATGTCAAATGCGAGACCTAGTTCATCTGCGGGTATTTTTGCTGCCTTGAACAATCCTGCTCCCACTCCTACAGTTTCGTGTTGTTTTACGAGCCGCAAGAGGGGATCTGAGCTCCTGAGTATGTTACATGCCATACTCAGAGCTACTCTGCCATGCGTACACTCCAGGCTCAAGAGTCCTGGGCCCCCCCGTTGACGTGGGAGGTACACACGAGGAACGGACGATCTAGGATAAATACTTCTGTGAATATTCATCATCTTACGGGTATCCCTATCTAATTGGCGCAGCTCCTCTACTGTCCACTTTACTACTCCGAAGGAGTAGAGCAGAACCGGAACGGCAAGCATATTAGTTGCAGACACCTTGTACTTCCCCGAAAGTTCGGAAAACCAAATCTTTCGGAGGGTGTCGGTACTTGCCGCGGAGAGAATCTTTTATTTGTGATACATCCTGGATGTGTCTTTGTTGGACACCCAGATATGTATAGGTCTCTCCGGCATCCAGATGTCTTAGGATGCTTCCGTCTGCAAGCTGCGCATCTTCAGGGAATTCCCACATCGTCCTTTCTTGAGGTGGACGACTGCACATTTGTCCAACCTGAACTCCATACAAATTGCCCGCGTATATTCTTCGACCACCCTAAGAGCGTTTTGTAATTCGCGCTCTTCGGAGGCATAAAGTTTAAGGTCATCCAAATAAAATAGATGGGTGACCTTATGGCTCCGGTCGCTGGGTGGCCCACATTGATATTCGCTGGTTTGGCGGAGCCCAACAGACAACGGCAGCAGTGAGATGCAGAAGAGGAGAGGACTCAGGAAGTCATCCTGGAAAACTCCTCTCCTAAATGCCACCTGCTCTGTCGTGACCCGCTGTGCACCTGATGTTATGGTGAAGCGGGTTTTCCAGAGCGGCAGCAGTTGTTCTATGCATATCACTAGTAGTGCTGGTACCGCAAGACTTTCGAGCAAGTACAACAATAGCTCATGCGATGTTGTATCAAATGCCTTGGGGTAATCAATCCAGGCCATCGGTAGATTCCGCTTGTATTGCACAGAATCCTCTGCAATACAGCGGTCTATCAGCAGGCTGTCCTTGCAACCTGCCATGCCCTTCTTTGCACCACGCTGTTCGTGTATCTGCTGGAAGACCGGATCAACAGACCTCAGCGTCCTAGCATACAAGATACGTGTAAATATCTTGTAGCAGGAGTTAAGGCAAGTGATCGGCCTATAATTCCTCGGGTCGGAAAGATACCCCTTTTTGGGGATAAGCACAGTACGTCCCTCGACGAACCAGTCCGGAATCTGCTGCCCCTCGTTCAACTATGAGTTGAAAACTCGCGCCAGACGGCGGTGAGTGGAAGGAAATTTCTTCCACCACCAGTTGTTAATGCCGTCTGGGCCCGGGGCAGCGAAGTTCTTGGTACCAACAAGTGCTTGTTGGACTTCCTCCGTACTGATTGCCGGGCACACTTCTTCTGGCTCTTCAAGATGTCTGTGACACAGAGCCTCAAAGTGTGCAATTGATGGAGTGTCGCTATTGAATGGACGCGTCGTTTCGTAGATACCTTTCCAGACGGTTTCGACATCTTCTACAGTCGGCGGATTCTCGACAACACGCTGTGGCTCTTGAAAGAGGCGGGAAGGATTCGTACGGAACAAATTGTTTTGTTCCATACTCCTCACCCGCCTCTTCAATGTTTTCTTTATCGCCATGAGCACTCGGATACTATCTAGACAGTGCTGCTTGATGGTAAGCATCACTGTCAGATTAGAGTATGGTGTTGACGTCTTAATCCGGCAGCTATGCGCCGGATGCCTTGGTTGTCAACGTTGAGACCATCCGGTAAGGCCCCTCCCACCTGTCTCTGACCCCCATCCGCTTGGGGTCGATTGTGAGGGGCCCTTCTTAGATTTTAAGGAACCCAAGCTGTAAACGTACCAGGGTGGTTAGCCTTGGTACCCCCGGCCGACATTAGTCAGGCAGAGTTACCTCTGCCTGTCCAGGGTGCACCAACGCGGAGGTTGCCGGCCTTGCACCCCATGCATTTATTTTTTTTTCGGTTTCCCAATGCCGGTCAGTCCTCCCGTGGCCTCCGACGCCTCACGGCAGTCGCGCCGGCGCATCTACTACAGCCACTCCCCACATCCCGCAGGGTTAGCAACTGTAGATACCAGAATCATGTGCCCTAAGCAGACGGAGAGAACCCAGAATGACCGCCTTCTGCATTTGACCTGCCAGCCACTCGGCTGATTTTTGGCAGGCCGGTATGATCTTCAGTTCCGAGGGTAACGTAGGCTTTATCCCTCCGAGTACACCGATTATAAGGACGACCATCTTTACCAAGTGGCCTGGGTACAGCACTTGGAGCTCGTACCGGAGATCGCGATACTTGGTCCGTTTCTCCTCCTCCTTCAAGGTGATGTTTTTCTCCGCAGGTACCGAGAACTCGATGACATACATCACCTTGAGTTGGTGGTCGAGTAATAATTACATATTTAGGAAGAATGTTACCCTCAAATGTAACAATTACCGCTTGCCTAGAGACCCATTTTATAGATCAGCCTATTTCTACTTTTCGTTGCATTATCTTGACTGCGACAATCGGACTTTGATATTCAATATTATCTTTAATGTAATTTTCATTAAAGTAGGTATCTACAGACCTAATTATACCTTTTCTTTCCACTAAATGGTTCGGTATGGAAGCCCTTAATTTTTCTGATTCGAGCATCACATTATTAACAAGACTATTAGCATCAAATGTAGTTTTTAAAATTACTTTAATTCTGTTCTTACCCATACTATTAATTGTAATAATATTTTTATTATTTAACTTTTTTAATAAAATGTGTCCGACAAACATAGGGTGTAAGCGGCCTTTATTTTTATCAATACTTTCTATGAAGACGTAAAGAATTGTCATTTAAATGGATATTATTTAGGTTAAAAAATTTGAAAGGTTTTTTTTTTACTGATGTGATTTATTATCCTTATTACTTATCACTGCAGAGCCGTCCAAATTGGTATCATCTGTGTGATCCACTGATTTGTCCGTATGCGACGTCAGGTCCACTATACTAATCTTACCTTCTGTCACTGTTTTGTTTTGGTTTACACTATTACTATTATAAAAATATTTATCTGGGGGATCTCCATCCCCTGGGGATGTGGCTGACACAATTAACTGATTAATAAACTCCACAATCGAATAATAATATTAATTAATATTAAACCTAATAAATTTTGAAAATAATTTCACTAGCATGTATACAGTTAGCGTGTTCTCACTTAGCAAGCTAAAAACGAACTCCAGTTAGAAGTTCTAATTCAACTTTGGTATATTTAAGCATACATTCCCATGTATACTCCAGTAACGTAGGTAGTTTGTTGGATCAAGATGACAGCTTTGTCTAAATTGCTCAAAAACTTCTGTTAGCAGTAAAATATCAGTTTTTAAATACAGATCACTATACTCCCTTAAATTTTTACATTTAAACACCTTCCAAACATTCTGCGCATGTGTATAGTCATCATCACTAATATTTTTATCTTCTAACATCATCAAAATCAGATTTCGCGGATAATTCCGAATAGTTTAACTTTTCAAAACAATCTGTAAATACATGTTGGAAAAACACACTTTTTTAATATTTTAAGTTGCTCACATGAGATCATTAAATTCATGTGCTAGTACAGGATAATTCTCTAAATACGATTCTAAGGTCTTTAACGAAGAAGCCATAAACCTAAACGAATCAATAAATCCGGTATGTACTTCGTAAATGATATATACGTTCCCTGTTTATAGGTAGTACGAGTAATTCCATACGCTCTTCGAGAGTCGTGAATATTTTTTCAATAATAAAGAGGCACCATAATTGCGAAAACTACCGGTAGTACGTTACTATCCTTATAATTAATGTTATAGCTTTCATGTGCTGGGCCGCGATATTTACCAGTAAAATGGCAATGGTTGCGAACTCTCTTGTTGTCGAGTTTAAGAGAGTTTCACAAATATGATAATGAGTAGCTTTACTAAACATGTAATTTTAGGTAGGCGTTAATTTATTCAAGGCAGAAGGCATAGAAATACGGTTTCTAAATCCTCAGATAATTGACTGAGTTCATCTGCAAACCATTTATCATAGTTATTACCCCTATAGGACATGTAGATTGATAAAAAGTCGCCATATGAACATTTAACATAATAGCTGATACTGTAAAGAATCTGTTTTTGATACTTTTCTTCTTTTAACTTTTTATTATCGTCAGTAACTGGTTGTAGTATACATTCCAAATTGCATAAACTACGAATGCATAAATTCTTACAATTCTTAAACCGTAAAATCTTCTGATCTTCAATAGGTAGCCTGAGTTTGCACTCATTTAAGTTTTTACAGTCTATTATGTGTTGTTTTAATGCTAATTTAGTACGAAAGTAATGTAGGCATTGGTCACAAATATTTTTTTTAGTTTTGTGTTTACCCACACACTCGATAAAAGAGCGACAAGTTTTTAATCCACACAAAATGATATTTTATCGGATTCATACCATCTTCGTCACTATCATCCTCTTCATGATAGACGCTTTGAACCACTAATAAATTAACGTGGTTATCTCTCTTCT
The DNA here is from genome assembly GCA_029963845.1 of Rhamnusium bicolor. Lineage (NCBI taxonomy): Eukaryota > Metazoa > Arthropoda > Insecta > Coleoptera > Cerambycidae > Rhamnusium > Rhamnusium bicolor. The sequence goes on from JANEYF010002282.1 coordinate 88,692, forward strand.
CTTTTGTTAAATAAGTAGGTAAGACTTTGAACTGTTTCCTCGTTTTTCTTAGTATTTACACATTAATGAAGACATTCTTTTATTTTTCGAATCTCGGCACCTATCTAAGAGTCATCGGAAATTGTATACCAGTTAAATTTAATACTGCGGAATAGTGTGGGTGTGTCGTAACCCTCTGTCCATCCTTTTTTGCAGGGTCTAAAGCAGAAATCACGCTCCAGACGAAACACGCTTCATTCATATTTTCTACATTTACGCTTGCTTTAGTTGAATCTCTATATATGATGATCCAAGTTGAGGAGTAAATTTGTTTGGACAGTGTGGAGTTCCACATAATTAAAAACTCAATTAGTTATAAATTCTTATATTCATTAACTAAAAGGTTAAAAGTTATAATTAAAACAATAGTATAGTTACATATAATAAATTTTGATTAACATGTATCTCAATATTTTATTATTATTATTCTCAAATAATACTAGAAGATGAGTAACAAAATATAAATAGTTGTTCGATTTATCTACATCCCACGTGAGATATATAAATATTATCGCTAGTTTAATTCCTATTGTTCAGAATCATGAACACAGCACGAAGAAACCCGATCGATGCCCGATCTATCACTGTCTTGACAACAAATAGTGTTCTGTAAGATGACGTCTGTCATTTTAATCTGTATTTTTAAGTAATTTTAAAGTTTTGTTATTTGGTACTGTGATAAGTAATCAATTTTTAGTTATAAAAAATTTATTTATAAATATTTATTGAGAAACAGTGACTAATAAGTATGTAGTGTACGGTCAAAGAGGAAAATCACGGGGTGTTTATCTTTTCACAGGTAAGTAAACAAAACAAATCAGGACCGGCATAATGCAAAAGTGTGAAAGCTTAAAAATAACTAAAAGCTTTACAAAAACAACAACATTTGATTAAATTTAAACAGTAAAAAATCCACATTTTATCAAAAAAAGATACTTATAAAAAAAATTTTATTTTAACTTCAATGGAAATTTCATTCTTAGGTTGCTCACAAAATGTAGATGTTTTAAAGTAAATTGATATTTTTTTTAAATCAATTTTAAAGGTTGTTATTAAAAAATGTGTTTATTTTCAGATTTCACGAGAATCTGGAGAGAAGAGAAAGTTGGCTGAAAGCTCTCAAAATAGAAAATGCCAGTAAGTGGCAATACGTGTATTCACAACACTTTAAAAAAGTGATTATATTTTATAAGATTTGGATTAAAAGTGTTGAAAATCAATGCTGTTCCATTTTTTCCCCTGGCAATGCTATCACCAACTTCGTTATATGTACTGTCCAGGTTAGTAGAGAATTAAATTGAAAATTTATAATATACTAAGCAGTCACTCATTCATACCTCATGAAATAATATCAAGTAGATAGGTAACTACAGAGAATCAACTGTTTTATTGATATGTTACTTTTATTGCAGTGATGTAGGTTTGTCTATTTCAAAGAAATCTCATTTGTTTCAGCATTGAAGATTTAATTCCTTTGCCACCATTAGTACCCAAGATAGCAAGGTCTGTTAAATTTAATTAACAGGACCCGCCACTTTAAACTCCCCTGGTCCTTATTTTTTTTATTTTTTTAAGCAACGGCCATGTCCGGCACATCAAATTGTAGATATTTTTAAGTTCTTTAGTATCGTGCAGTGATCCAAAAAAATTTTTTTGATCTGTATATTTAAATTTAACATACCTTGCTATCTTGGGTACTAATGGTGGCGAAGGAATATAATTTTCAATGCTCAAACAAGTGAGATTTCTTTGAAATATACAAACCTACATCACTGCAATAAAAGTAACATATCAACAAAACAGTTGATGCTTGTAAGTATCTAGTTTTATTTCATGAGGTATGAATGGGTGACTACTCACTATATTATTAATTTTCAATATAATTCTCTAATAACCTGGATAGTACGTGTGACGAACCTGGTGATATTATTGCCAGGGAAAAAATAGAACAGTACTGATTTTCAAGACTTTTAATCTAGATCTTTTAATAGTATAATTACTTTTTTTAAATGTTCTAAACACACATAGTGCCACTTACTGGCATTTTCCATTTTGAGAGCTTTCAGCCAACTTTCTCTTCTCACCAGATTCTGGGAAAATCTGAAAATAAACACATTTTTAATAACAACCTTTAAAAAAATTATCAACAGACTTTAAAACATCTACAGTTTGTGAGCTACCTCACGAATGAACTTTCCATTCAAGATAAAATAATTATTTTTGTGTATCTTTTTTTAATAAAATGTGGATTTATTACTGTTCAAATGGAATCAAATGTTTTTTATTTTTTGTAAAGCTAACATTAATGTTAGTCATTTTTGAGCTTTCACACTTTCGCATTTACGCATTATGCCGACTCTTATCTGTTTGGTTTACTTACCTGTGAAAAGAGAATCAACCCCGTGGTTTTCCTCTTTGGCCGCACACTACACACTTATTAGTCACTGTTTCTCAATAACATTAACTAAATAAATCTTTATAACTAAAAATCGATATTAATCAGTACCCAATAACACAAAACTTTAAAATCACTTAAAAACAACAGAGATTAAAATAGCAACAGCAGAATAGCATTAAAAAAATACATTACTCAAGCAAACAAATTTTGTTTACCTATTAAGTTTTAATTTAAAAACAAATTAAGTTCCTCTTCTTGGTAAAAGTTAAAATATAGAGTGGAATGAAAAATAATATTAACTGAAAATTTTTTGCTAATTATTATTTACTAACTTTTACAAATCTTATCACAGATAAGTATAACATATATCTTTTTAAACAATTATTTTCCCGGCTATTTGCCAAAACGTTGAAACTTGGATTACAAAAAAGATAATATGCACATTATGTTCATTACAACTGACTCAATAATGTTATTTTAAATTTCAACTATTCTGTCTAGTAAAACCAAAAATAAATTTATTTTTAGTTTTGGACAACTAGTTCTCACTAACACACTCTAGTCGCACTGAATAATGATGAAACTTAAATAAAAATGTTTTTGTAAAAAGTCGAAAGTGAAAATAAAGTTAATAAATTTAAATAAATTTTCGATCAATATGTGAAAATGATTTAATAAAAAAAAATTGAGAAACATTTTGTGTAAATTTAGAACGAAAAAAGAATTAAAAATAAAATTTTAATTGTCTGGACAGACAGAAGAAAATATTTGAGAAAAATAAATTGTGAAAAATTTCAACGACCTATGAACTTATAAATAACGATAATTTATAACTAATAAAAAATGAAGCGCGAGGCATCCGAAATTAAAATGACTTGAAATGTATTAAATAAATGATGGTTCGAGACAATCTTAATAAATCTATTTCCTGGAAAAAATTAATTTGAAAGAAATGTTTCCCTAACGATATATCAATGTCGCTTACATGTCCTGGAATCCTTAGAAGTGTTGAGCATGTAACGTATTTTTATTATTAAAATAGACAAATTAGAATTTTTGTAAGTGCCTGAGTCGTTGAAATAAAAAGCCAGTGTAGAATTTACAATATGTTATGATGTTGGAAGATTTCTCTAACTAAAATCCACCGTAGGTAGAAATTGTAACTAGCGCGGTCTGCCTACAGATTTGGACCCTTAAGTGAAGATACAGTACACAAAAATATGCAAAAAAAATCGGAAATTTTCCGTAGAATTCAATAAACCAAAATACAAACAACTGGCACCTCGGGGGGCCATAGTAAATTGGGCACAAAGTTGGCCAAAAACGGTTTTTTCCATTTTACTCTGTCATGGTGCCATGAAATGAAAAAAAGTTTTATACAAAAGTTGTAGAACTATTAAATATGGATCGATCTATGGAAATCCGATGTCAAAAAATTCAAAAATAAATTATTTATTTGAAAAAAACCGTTAAAAATCGCGTTTTTTTGAAACGGTCATATCTTCGTGAAAACAAATCATTTTTTCACGAAACTTAGTAAAAGTGTAGCTTCCTACTAACTAAAGAAGATCGTTTTCAAAAAATTTAAAAATATTATAAACATTTTGCAAAAATTGATTTTTTTCGAAAAAAATCACGTTTTTTTAAAATCTCGATAGCTCATACACGCTTTCATATTTTTAGTCAATTTTGAGCTTAAAATTTGCTTCAAATGTTGTACTAACATGGTTATTTATTGTGCGCTTTTTAAATTGATCGGTAATATGCGAAAAATCGGTTGAAAAATCGTTTTTTTTTTTTTTAACAACAAAAAAAATCGATTTCTTTTTCAAGAAAAAAATTTTTTTTTCTTTTTTTGTTAGCAGCATTGAATAGCTGGTATCTTTTTTATAAATTTACAAAAAAAAATTTTTTATCTACGACCCTTTGGGGCCGAGATTTTTTTTTTGAAAAAAATCTAGTGACGCTATCTTTTAATATTAAGGGTTGAAATTTACAGAGTTTGTAGTTCAATACTTGTATTTTACAAAAAAAAATACTACAATGACATATTCGCTCTCTATTCTTTGGAAATTTAATGGCAAGCGGAGCACACCCCGGCTCATACGTTCGTTCGCTCGACCGGTGTCGTGGGGGTGCGGGACGGTGTTAACGTGGATACATCTGTAAAACTGTATGCTCTTATCATACGTACCGTATCATAATTTCAACTGCACACAGAGCGTTCATACGATTATGTCTCTTGAACGTTATGTTGATTCTTAAAGACATGAGTTGACAGGTAAATAATAATTGTTAAGCAACATTTTTAGTATAAAAATAAAATATTTATTTTACATGAAAGTTCAAAATATTGACAGTGAATATAAACGTGTACAGTACTTAATTGATCCGTAGTTTTTTTATCGGTGACTCCTCCCCTCCCCCTCCTCGTTGTAGTGACAACGAGGAGAGGGGGTACCAGTGGGTACGTTCTTCGCTGTATGCAGCGAGTACGGAAGAGTCGGCTTCGCTTTCGATCTCATCATCATCATGGACATTGGTCTGTGATTCATCCATCACCACGCAAGACTCATTAAATATATCTTCGTCCAAGTCGTCATCAAGAGCATCTGCCACCATCGTAGTTATTTCTATATTAGTGCAATTTTCTTGATCGCATGTCAAGCACATGCTTGAACACTTCAAACCATGCCTCCTGCAGCTACAGATTTTCGTTTTACATCCGCTTCCTCATCTGCAGGCTATCGTTTTAACGATTTCGTCTGGAACCAGCTGATCCGAGATGTACGTGGGAAGCAGATAGTGCCGTCGGAAGTCCAACCCCATTGTTCTGGCTCTAGCGAAGTTCCGAGCCACGTTTGCAACTGCAAATAGGAGCGGTAAGCATGTTGAGCCGCTGCTGCCTCCGTAGGTGGGAGGGTGGCCAAATTAAAAGACGATCTTGATGTCGATTTTTTAAATTGTATGTATCGCAAATCATTTAACGTACCTTTCGTTTTTTTGGTAGAGTATAAGCACGCTATTATCTCGCATCCAACGCTTGCAATAACTTGATGTCTGGAATGTTCGTTGTAAAAGGCATCGAAATTTGGCAACTGTAATTTTTGTTTGTCAAATATTTTACAGATTTTATTTTTTCCCTGCTTAAATAAACTGGAGGTTGTGACACAGCCAGAGATTATGTACAACAGACCAATGTACTTTTTTAAGTCTGGATATTTAAAGCTGTTGCAATTATAAACTTTTTCCAGCTCTTTTCCTTTTTCCGGCTTACAGAAGTATATTTTATGATTATCGGGTGCAAGCTGTGTTAATAAGACTAATAAGTCTGTGTCTTCGCCATATATTTTTACAACGCTATCATCCCTTTGTAAATCTATTGCTGTCGTTATTAAGAAATCGATTTTTTTTGTTGTTAAAAAAAATGATTTTTCAACCGATTTTTAGCATATTACCGATCAATTTAAAAAGCGCGCAATAAATAACCATATTAGTACAACATTTGAAGCAAATTTTAAGCTTAAAATTGACTAGAAATATGAAAGCGTGTATGAGCTATCGAGATTTTAAAAAAACGTGATTTTTTCGAAAAAAATCAATTTTTACAAAATGTTTATATTTTTAAATTTTTTGAAAACGATCTTTTTTTAGTTAGTAGGGAGCTACACTTTTACCAAGTTTCGTAAAAAAAATTATTTGCTTTCACGAAGATATGAGCGTTTCAAAAAAACGCGATTTTTAACGGTTTTTTTCAAATAAATAATTTATTTTTGAATTTTTTGACATCGGATTTCCACAGATCGATCCGTATCTAATAGTTCTACATAAAACTTTTTTTCATTTTATGGCACCATGACAGAGTAAAATGAAAAAAACCGTTTTTGGCCAACTTTGTGCCCAATTTACTATGGGCCCCCGAGGTGACAGTTGTTTGTATTTTGGTTTATTGAATTCTACGGAAAATTTCCGATTTTTTTGCATATTTTTGTTAACTGTATCTCCGAAGTGAAAAATTAACATGGGGCCAAAAATAGGCAGACTGCACTAAACATTTTGAGTTAAAAACTGAAAATTATATGATGAGGGCAGTGGCGTCTTCAGTGATATGACTACCAAAAAATACCGAATTAGTCTTCGAGGGACTGTCTTCAGGACTCTAGATCGGTTAGTGTTTGATGATAAAGGATTACTCCTAATTTAAAATATTTATTTAGCACGACTCTCTTGTGGTGGTGAATCTAACTGTTTAAAGTGTGACTGTGTCTTATAATTGTAAATTGCTATCTCTTTTTGAGTGAAAAATAATTTTATATTTATACCAGTTGTGTCATCTATTGCGACTCTAATTTTCAAAAAGTAAGTCGTAATAATGTGGCGCTGGGTGCTGGGTTGTTGGTCCGTTTCATCCAAATTAGTTCCTTTTTGGTAATTTTTACATTTATCACATTTTTTCCTATTTCTGGTTTAAATCTTTCGAATCTCTAGGATGAAAAGGACCATCAATGGCCCTTTTTAGAAATTTTATGAATGTTTAGAAAGTTTTTTTTTTTTTCAAGATTACAACATTAGAAAAATTGGGTGACTTACCAAAAGGAACTAAGGCGGTTTCTGCTTTAATAAATCATCCCGTCGATGAATTTCAGCAGCACTGATATTATTGAGTTCGTCGCGATGCCTAGCGTCGTTCTGAATATTAAAAATGAAAATTTGTAAAAATGAAAGAAGACAATTTTTGCTTAAAAAAAATCAGGGAATTGATAAAATGTTTTTGCTTTCACTGTAATGATTAGAAGATGATGTACTATCGCTTTTACTAAAAAAAGTTATAATCTTTTTGAAGTATTACGAGGCCATGCGGGCCTCGGTGATACTTTTTAAATATTTGAAAGCTGGATTTCTTTCTAGGTTTTGTAGAAATGTCGGTTCTACAACTCCCCCTCCTTTTAAAGTGGCATTTGTGAGTTTGACAAGTCTTCGTTTTTCAGCCCTGTTTATTAAAATTAATATTAAAATTCTTATACAAAATGGAATGGCTGTTATATGCCTCTCTCTTTTCTCTTCACCTTCTTTATATATTATGCCACTATCTTAAAAATTATTTTTAAAAAATTGTTATTTAAACCTCTGCGACAAAAGGATCAGTCAGAGGCTGTTTTTTAAAAAATGGCTTTTTCCTATCCAAAGAATTTCTCACACCTAAAAAAATGTTAATCTGAAAAACAAAACTTAAATGTTAAATATTTTAGATAAGAGTAGACGTTTCGGAATACTACCTGATTCTGTTCTTCAAATTACAGTAAAATTTATCTGATAAAAGATTGTCTTTTGTAGCAATGACAGTTTTCTATTCACATATTTCCATAGATACGTGAAATATTAAGTTATGTTTTTATGTTGTCACCTTACCTCGTCTCTAAGGATTGACAGCCAGTTCGTACAAAAATTTACAGAGGAATTGAACACACATTTATCACCGTTCAACAAAATAATGGTGGATTCTTTCAGTTTTCTTCTTTCTGTTAGTAAAATTGCGCCATTTTGAGTTTCTTTAAATTTTATAAAAAAAAAAAGAATTATTACTGTCAGTGACTTATTATTCTTATAATAACATCTTTTGTTTCATTGTTTTAACAATATATCTAATTTATTTAATACTCCTCCTCATTTTATTAAATCAAACCAAACCAATTATTACTCTGTACTTCATGAGTTTTGGTCTATATAACGGGTTTGGTTATCATATATGCAACCATTTCATCTGTTGGACAATATTGATATTTTGTTACACCTCTATCATGACAATCTTTTGGGAAACTACGTAGCACATAAATATGCTTTGATCTACCCAATGAACCTTCATTTCACTTTCTTATATCTTGGTAATTTTTAATAAGTATAGTAATCGTGATTTTTTTCGACCTCGAAATTTTGATTGATATATACGTTTTGAACCCTCTTGAATACATTCTGATTATTTTTCGAATGATATCTGTCGATGTATGTGTGTGTAAGCGTGCGTGCGTGTGTGTGTGTATCCGCGATAACTCAAAAAATAGTAATGGGAGACTTTCCAAATTTGCAGTTAAGATTTTCAACATTTCAAATTTGGTGAATGTGGTACCACCAGAAGAGACATAATGAATGAAAGAAGAAAAAAGGTACAATTTCGGGAAAAAGAATTAAAAATTTTTGTTGCATTTCTGTACGAATCTCGACGAATTATAATGAAACATAACTTTATGGAAAAAATCTGTCGGCATGTCTGTAGTATCGCGATAGCAACCACAGTTTTTGAGATAAAGCTTTCAAATTTGGTACACATGTTCTAAAAGCCAAAGACAATGAGAAATTCGGTCATGAGCAAAATTTGCCTGCTAAAAGGTGGTCTATGGGACCCAAACTTTTTTGTATTTGCCTTTACAAAAAATATATTCTTGATGAAAAATTATAAATCATGTCTACTATATCAAGCCAATAAAATATATTTTCCAAGTACTTAAATAAAGCTGATGTAAACTGAAATTTTTTACACATTTGATGACATAAAATAGGGTTAAGATAAGATTAACAGTATGACATTTGAAATGTCTTATTTAGTTACAAAAATGTCAATGTCAATAAGAAGAAATTATTAAATTATATGACATGAATTATGTTCACAGTATTGAATGACGCTGATAATTAATTATTTAAAAATTTTAATGAAACATTTGAAGGTACGGTATTAAAATTTAATTGAGGTAAGTGAAGAATTAAATAGAATGATTTTTTTAGATCAGGATGATATATACTGGTATAAGAAAGTTATGTACTGGCCACATCAGATATTTTAATTAAAGCCCAATATTTCTAGTTGTCCTCATATATTAAGTTGAAAATTTAATTTCATATCAAAGTCTTGCATCAATGCATGAATCCATATAGGTAAGTTGTTTCCACGCTTCAGATAGTGCTATAAACTCTGCTCCTGTAGATGATAAATAAATACATATTTGCCTCCTGCAACACCAGCTTAACGTGAATCAAAATAAATTGAAAATGTAACCACTATTTGATTTTGGATCATTTCTGTTCTCTGCCCAATTTGCATCTGTATAGCCAAGAAGCTGCTCTTTGTTCTTAATATGTCACAGTTTTAAATTTAAGTATTTTGTACCATTTAAATATCTAATGACTCTTTTAATTTCTATTCAATCACTCAACTTCTTTACGATATTTGTCATTGTTTAGTAATAACGATTCATTTGTACCTCATTCCTAATGAGTTCTTAATGGAATTGAACTATGTTTTGCATTATCTAGTTCAAATTCTCATAAAATCTTCTTAAAATACAGGCCTTGATTAATTTGAAAATCTTGATATATATGTTTAATTATTTCTATTCCCAAATAATATTTAGTAATTTAACTAATATCCATGTTTTATTTTCGGCGAGTAAACCCATTTCCTTCTTAATAGTGTCTATCCAATTTAATTTTTCTTTACTACGCACTGCCTCCGCCAATGTTTTTGGCTCATGTTCAGATAACTTTATGTGATTTTTGAATCGTATTGGTGGAATACCTTTTGTTACTCTCGACGATCGACGTTACGTATCACCAGCGTCCTCTCCATCAACACTAAACTGTAGTAAAGCATCGCTACCAATACTAATATTCTTTGATTTTTCATTTTTATTCTTCTTCTGAATCTTACCATCATATTCTTGTTTGTCACCACCTTCTGTTGACTTTTTATCTGTTAACTTATTTTTAAACAGTAAGTTTTTAAACAGTAAGTTAAGTTTTTACTTTTTTCACAAACATGTAATATTTTTGGCATACGATTATTAGTTATAGTATGACCTGAATCTACTAAATATTTATAAAAGTTTGAGTGTTGTTTTTGTGTGTGAATATGCTCTCTATATCTTGTATCAAATGATCTACCTGTTTGACCTATATATGCTGCATTACATTCTGGACAATCTAACTGTATTACACTTTTTGTAAATTTCGGTTTTTTCTTTTGCGTTGTATAAAAGTCTGCCTACATTTTTGTTCGAACTGAATGATGTTTTAATATTAAATTTTGGCAAGGTATTACTGATTGAATTAGAGAGGTGTCCTGCATATGGTATTGAGATATATGGTTGTCTTTTTTTACATTATTAATGATGTATATATTTTTTAAGAGAATGTTATTGTGTTCTTTGAAAATTAATTTATTTATTGTATTTTGAGAGTACCCGTTATTATATGCTATAAATTGTATTGTTTCCAGTTCTATTTTAAATCTATTTCAGATAATGGAATGTTTAAAGCTCGATGTATCATTGAATTATATGCGGCTAATTTATGAGAGAGAAGGTTATAGGAATTAAAAGTCACGAAAGTTAATTGATTTATTTTCGTCTTCTATTTCTGTTGTAAAGTTTATATTATTATGAATGTTATTGATAAAATTTTGGAGTTGTTTCAACTGTCTGTCTGTTCCTTTAAAACCTATTAAGATATCGTCCACATATCTATGCCAGAATACAATATGTTTTTTTGCTATGGTAGAATTTAATATATAACTGTCGAGATTATCCATGAATATATCGGATAATAGGGGAATAATTGGGGAACCCATAGGAAGGCCGGTTTTTTATATGAAAATGTCATCGTTAAATTGGAAATAATTTTGTTTTAAAAATAAATCGAGTGCTTGCAGAATTTCAGTTTGTAGATTTGGAATAATTTTGCATTTATTTAGTAAATTTGAAATTAAGGGTAAACATTTGGTAGAGGGGATATTAGGGAACATATTCGACACATCAAAGGATACCAATTTTAAGGAGTTATGGTTAATATAGTTTAGTAGGTTTAATTTTTTGGTTAAGTCTAGTGAATTAATTACTGTGTTTTCCGGTTTAAATTTTGTGATAGATTTAAATTCGTTATTAAGTAGTTCAGATAATTTTCGTGTCGGTGTGTTTAAATAGAATACTACGGGTCTGACGGGGTTGTTTTCTTTGTGTAATTTTACCAAACCATATAATTTTGGAGCCTCGCAATTCATAGGTGTAAGTTTTTGTTTTTTAATTTCTGTGTGGTACAAGTATTCTAAACTTTGTATGAAGATTTTCGTTTCTTTTGCAAACTTTTTTGTGGGGTCTTAGTTTTTCCAAATTTTGTTCTTCTAAGCATTGTTTAATTTTATTGTTGTATTCTATTTCTGGAAGTACTACTGTGGTTTTGTCTTTGACTGCTTTTGTGATAGTTTATTTTCTACAACTTTTATTTGAATTGTTTTATTGTAGCTGTATGTGAGGAGCTATTTGTTTCTGTCTTACAGATTATTTTTTGCGCTATTTCGTGTTTTACACTTTGAGGATTTGTAAAGTTTTTATTGTTGTGGATAATATCTGGTTCTGCATGTAATGCAAGTGTTTCTTTTAAATTTTATGGTTGGGGTGTGAATTTTGGGCCGAGATTTAGTAGTTTTTTCACTTCTAGTAAAATTTATATCGGATAAGTTGATATACCTCGGATAAAATTGATTATTCTTACTATATTTTTTCTCATGTTTGTTCTGTATGCTTGCTAAATTACTAATCTTCTTTAATTGTATTTGATATTTTTTGTGGATTTACTGTGACTGTGACTTTACTCGATATGCCTTTGAATGCTCATCATAACCAACTAAAACTGTCTCTATTGCTTTTTCATCCAGTTTCTTTCGATTTACATCAGGAATATGAACAAAACGCTTTTCATCAAATGGTCTAAAGTAACTAATATTTGATTTAGATTTATTCCATAGTTCATATGGAGTCTTTGATACTGCTTTTGTCGGTAATCTATTTAAATGTGATTTGCTGATGACACAAGTATTCAAATTAGCTTCAATTAAATTAAATTCTGTTGTGGACAATATGGTGCTGTAAACTGATATTTAATATCTTCAATGACCGAATAATTTTTAATTTTTTCACTGGTGTATTCTCCTCCTCGATCTCAACGAAATTTTAGCGGCTTTCTTGAAAATTTGTTTTGTACCATCTCAATAAACTCTTTATAGTTACTAGAAACTTCTGATTTGTACTTTAACAAATAAATCACTGTGTACCTAAATAATAGTCATCAATAAATGTGAGTATGTACTGCCACCTGACGATACTGTTTGCGTAGAACCTGAAAAATCTGTATGTATCAATTCCAAAACTGCTTTCGTTGATATACTGGATCATTTTGGAAGCGGCAATCTGGTCATTTTTCCTTTCACACACGTATCACACAGCAATTTGATACCACAATCATCAACTTTAACACCATCTACTTATTTTCGATTTGTAAACTCCTTAACAACAACTGAATCACGCCGACCGCAAGCTCTGTGTCAATAATGCACACAATTATGATGTATATTTCTTAATGTACATACTTTATTTGGTCCTTTTAATATGTATTGGTGGTTAGTAGATGATATTACGACACCAGTTGTCTTTCCTTCATATTTCAAATAACGTTCATTTTCATGAAATTCTGTGATGATACTTTTTTCAGATAATTTATTTACTGACAAAATATTTAGATCAATTTTCGGTACATAATATACAAATTATTGCTGATGTATGTTTACTATTGCTATTTATGAACCTAACTTTTGCCCCACCACCCATTAGATGTGCTCGACCATCTCCACCGTTTCGATGTGATGATTTGAATCAAACTGCACTAAACGGGTTTTATTTTTTGTAATGTGACACGACGCACCCGAATCAATTATCCAATTCTTCAGTGATATTTTTCTTACTGTAACCAGAAACAATATTTCTGATTTTTTTTTCAACATTCACTTTTTTTAGCAGTGCCACCTTTATTTATTTTCTTCTGTAACCATGACTGGTACTTCAAACGATTTTTTTTATATGGCATCAGTAGGTGCATTTTAATTTTTATGTTCAGATTTTCTCTCAACGTGTTTCTAATATTTTTTTATTTAATCTTGCTTGCACTAACGACATGAATAATTTATTACCATCTTGAGTCTGCAATGCTGTAACAGTTGTATCATGGAAAACTGGCAATTGTGCAAATAAAATTCCGAGCATTCATTTTTCAGACAATTTCTCTTGTCCCAAATCATCTAATTTTTGGTACATGTCAACCAATGAATATGCGTTTCCATACCATCGTCAGCTAATCATTTTGCACAGATTTCTTTTTATTATTTGCACACTATTATTATTGTGTCTTTTCATGATACACTTTAAAGGCCTGCCACATATTAGGTGCGTTCTTTCTAACTGAGATCTCAATTAATCTAAGTAGTTTTACGATTACAGAGGCTACATCAAATGAAATTATGCTTTTGTTTATGCAGTGTAACCGTAAAACAACTTAGATTAGCTGAGATCTCAGTAAGAAAGAACGCACCTATTTTTTGCAATTTTGTGTTTAGAGGCGGATTAGGCCGATCGGAGACTCCTGGCGGTAAAAATCTCGAGGCCCTTAGACCCAAGTTCCAATACAAAAAAATAGTGTAAGGAAGTGATGACTTTTTCGAAAAAATTTACGTATTAGACTTTTAATGAGTTACTTAAACCAGCAATAATAGGTAGCTAATAATGAAACTTAACAACTCAAGAAAAATTGGAAATCTATTCAAAAAATGTTACTTGAGTGCTCAAAAAAATGTTTCTATATGAATTTGGGTTTTTTGCTGTAGTCTCTTGCCAAGCCCTTTTTCTTTTCAATAAACCCCCCCCCCCCCCCAAAAAAAACACCCACCAACCCCCCCCCCCCCCCCCAACCCCAAATTTCTTCCCCCCCCCCCCCCCCCCCTTTTTTTCCCCCCCCCACTCCCCCCCCCCCCCCCCCCCCCCCCCCCGTAAAAATTATAATAAAAAAAAACCCCCCCCCCCCCCCCCAACCCACAACAAAAAAAAATAAAAAAAAAAAACACAAAAAAAAATAAATTTGTTTGTTCGCCCCCCCCCCCCAACAAAAAACAAAATCATCAAAAAAAAAAAAAAAAAACACATAGGCATACACACCCCCCCCCCCCCCCACCCCCCCCCCCCCCCCCCCCCCCCCCCCCCCCCCCACACCCCCCCCCCCCCCCCGACACACAAACACCCCCCCCCCCCCCCCCCCCCCCGCCCCCCCCCCCCCCCCCCCCCCCCCCCCCCCCCCCCCCCCCCCCCCCCCCCCCCCCCCCCCCCCCCCCACCCCCCCCAAACCCCCCCCCCCCCCCCCCCCCCCCCCCCCCCCCCCCCCCCCCCCCCCCCCCCCCCCCCCCCCCCCCCCCCCCCCCCCCCCCCCCCCCCCCCCCCCCCCACCCCCCCCCCCCCCCCCCCCCCCCCCCCCCCCCCCCCCCCCCCCCCCCCCCCCCCCCCCCCCCCCCCTCCCCCCCCCCCCCCCCCCCCCCCCCCCCCCCCCCCCCCCCCCCCCCCCCCCCCCCCCCCCCCCCCCCCCCCCCCCCCCCCCCCCCCCCCCCCCCCCCCCCCCCCCCCCCCCCCCCCCCCCCCCCCCCCCCCCCCCCCCCCCCCCCCCCCCCCCCCCCCCCCCCCCCCCCCCCCCCCCCCCCCCCCCCCCCCCCCCCCCCCCCCCCCCCCCCCCCCCCCCCCCCCCCCCCCCCCCCCCCCCCCCCTCCCCCCCCCCCCCCCCTTTTCCCCCCCCCCCCCCCCCCCCCCCCCCCCCCCCCCCCCCCCCCCCCCCCCCCCCCCTCTTCCCCCCCCCCCCCCCCCCCCCCCCCTCCCCCCCCCCCCCCCCCCCCCCCCCCCCCCCCCCCCCCCCCCCCCCCCCCCCCCCCCCCCCCCCCCCCCCCCCCCCCCCCCCCCCCCCCCCCCCCCCCCCCCCCCCCCCCCCCCCCCCCCCCCCCCCCCCCCCCCCCCCCCCCCCCCCCCCCCCCCCCCCCCCGCCCCCCCCCCCCCCCCCCCCCCCCCCCCCCCCCCCCCCCCCCCCCCCCCCCCCCCCCCCCCCCCCCCCCCCCCCCCCCCCCCCCCCCCCCCCCCCCCCAAAAAAAACCCCCCCCCCCCCCCCCCCCCCCCCCCCCCCCCCCCCCCCCCCCCCCCCCCCCCCCCCCCCCCCCCCCCCCCCCCCCCCCCCCCCCCCCCCCCCCCCCCCCCCCCCCCCCCCCCCCCCCCCGGCCCCCCCCCCCCCCCCCCCCCCCCCCCCCCCCCCCCCCCCCCCCCCCCCCCCCCCCCTCCCCCCCCCCCCCCCCCCCCCCCCCCCCCCCCCCCCCCCCCCCCCCCCCCCCCCCCCCCCCCCCCCCCCCCCCCCCCCCCCCCCCCCCCCCCCCCCCCCCCCCCCCCCCCCCCCCCCCCCCCCCCCCCCCCCCCCCCCCCCCCCCCCCCCCCCCCCCCCCCCCCCCCCCCCCCCCCCCCCCCCCCCCCCCCCCCCCCCCCCCCCCCCCCCCCCCCCCCCCCCCCCCCCCCCCCCCCCCCCCCCCCCCCCCCCCCCCCCCCCCCCCCCCCCCCCCCCCCCCCCCCCCCCCCCCCCCCCCCCCCCCCCCCCCCCCCCCCCCCCCCCCCCCCCCCCCCCCCCCCCCCCCCCCCCCCCCCCCCCCCCCCCCCCCCCCCCCCCCCCCCCCCCCCCCCCCCCCCCCCCCCCCCCCCCCCCCCCCCCCCCCCCCCCCCCCCCCCCCCCCCCCCCCCCCCCCCCCCCCCCCCCCCCCCCCCCCCCCCCCCCCCCCCCCCCCCCCCCCCCCCCCCCCCCCCCCCCCCCCCCCCCCCCCCCCCCCCCCCCCCCCCCCCCCCCCCCCCCCCCCCCCCCCCCCCCCCCCCCCCCCCCCCCCCCCCCCCCCCCCCCCCCCCCCCCCCCCCCCCCCCCACCCCCCCCCCCCCCCCCCCCACACAACAAAAAAAAAAAAACTTTTCCCCCCCCCCCCCCCCCCCCCCCCCCCCCCCCCCCCCCCCCCCCCCCCCCCCCCCCCCCCCCCCCCCTCCCCCCCCCCCCCCCCCCCCCCCCCCCCCCCCCCCCCCCCCCCCCTCCCCCCCCCCCCCCCCCCCCCCCCCCCCCCCCCCCCCCCCGGCCCCCCCCCCCCCCCCCCCCCCCCCCTCCCCCCCCCCCCCCCCCCCCCCCCCCCCCCCCCCCCCCCCCCCCCCCCCCCCCCCCCCCCCCCCCCCCCCCCCCCCCCCCCCCCCCCCCCCCCCCCCCCCCCCCCCCCCCCCCCCCCCCCCCCCCCCCCCCCCCCCCCCCCCCCCCCCCCCCCCCCCCCCCCCCCCCCCCCCCCCCCCCCCCCCCCCCCCCCCCCCCCCCCCCCCCCCCCCCCCCCCCCCCCCCCCCCCCCCCCCCCCCCCCCCCCCCCCCCCCCCCCCCCCCCCCCCCCCCCCCCCCCTTTTTTTCCCTTTTTTTTCTTTTTTTTTTTTTTTTTTTTTTTTTCCTCTCCCTTTTTTGATTTCTTTTTGGCAAACTCATCAATTATTTTTGCAGTATCTATTTCGTCCAAAATTTTTTGTTCTATGTATAATATGGCCAGGCCATGTTATCAATTTGTCTTCTCCCATCGTACTCATTAAATAGTTTTTACCGCGTGTTAAAACTGAAACAGATCTTTCACCTGATGCACTTGATATCGGTATTGTTAAAAATAATGGAGGGCAATGAAATACTATTCCATGGCATTATATCTCAACATTTAAAATCTGATATTCACATAATTCTGAGCATTTGGTTAATATAAAAATTGCAGAACATAAAAAGAAAATTGTACATTTAAAGCAGGTTTAATTAAATATCTTGCTACTGAAACTTATCCTAATGAAATGTTTACGATATTCAGTTATAAACAAAGTAGAACTATCCATAATTCATTATTGATGTTGATACTTTTAGTTCACAAATAATTCACTGAAATATTGAAAGTATTAACCGTTTTAGTTAGAAGTTTCTTAATTTTGGCTTTTGCGTTTACATGAAGAATACGTGAATAATATTAAATATTGCATTTCTCGCTTCCTCTGTTGTGGCAGTTTTTAACTAGGAACAGTAGCTGGTGAAATTTAGGTTAGTCTATCTTAGTATTGGAGCATGGGATCCAAGCAATACTTTAAGGCATAACCATCAAGACTAAATGAAATAGTTTTGTAGAGAAAAAAATTGCAATCGAAATTTGGGAAAAAAAGTCGCAAAAAATTGTGCAACTCCCAGGTTACTTTTTAGACAATTTTTAAAATATTTACAAAACTTTTTTTTTTAATCAGTTGGAAAGTATATCGCTAGGTTTCAAATTTCATAAAAAAATATTACTTTTGTATGAAGTTACAACCTTTTTTAAATTTGCACAGTGAGAAACAAATCTAAAATTTCATCAGCCGCCAATGACTAGGAATCTGTCGAGCTAGAGGCCCCTTGGAGAATCGGAGCCTCAGGCATAGCGGCCGACAGGTCCGCTTACAGCTTAATCCGCCCTGTTTGTGTTTTCGTATATGCACCAATTGATTATTTTCAATCAATTGCACAATCCAACCGCATGCTTTACATTCTTTTTCCAATCATTTGTTTCTGGATCAGGTTTATTTTCAATAATGACCTCCTAACAACCTTTCCTTAGCTAGCATCATTTCCATTCGAAATTTCCATATGAAATAATTGTCATTATTTAACTTGTCAACAATTACTCGACTTTCAATCGATGCCTTTTCACTTTATATTGCTCTGCTTTAAATTCACACTACTGTGTGGCCAATACTGGGCCCATAACCTGTTAGCAAAATTGTGCCCTTTTGAATTGCTTTTAAATGATATTTTATAAAGAAAAGAATTATTACTGTCAGCTGACTTATATTTACTATTCTTATAACATTTCACATTGCTCATTAATAATAGTCGAAACTGTATATTAGATAAATACAATATTACATTAATAATCAATTAACATATTTTGCTTCATTGTTTTTATAATATGTACCACATCTAGTTTATTTAACACCATTATTACTTTCTCTTTCCAATACTTTTACAAATTTCCACTTAAAAATGTGGTTGGTGTTCCACGCGTGTTCACATATTTTTGATTTTTCCAATTGTCTCTTTCTAGTATAAGACGAGGTAAACAAAATATCAATATTGTTACACCACTGGACTGTGTAGACTGGTTAGATGAGACTGGAATTGTACGAGAACGGCCGAGAATTTTCTGGAATGTTCTAGACAGTGTGAATGGATGTATAAATAAGATGCACGGTGGACCGAGACTCAGTCTTAAGTTGAACGTGAACAAGTAAAGAAGAAATAAGAGACTTATAACTGTTTAATTGTGATTATAATTAAGACAGTCATTAATCTATTGTAGTAAATTATTAATTAATTAGTTAATAAAGTAGTAAGTGTTACCTGGACTTTCAATCAACGAATCTACGAGTAGAGGTGTTTGTGGGGATAGCAAACACGTAATAATTTGGTGTCGGAAGTGGATTGGAAAATTTCTGGATTATTCGAAAATGTTCTACAGTGTTGTTCTCAGAAATTAGTGGTAACACGGAGAATTAAGCTACTGAACAGTGTTTGGAAGACTATTTCTGGACTGAATAGTGACTTTAAAGTGGATTTTTGAGAAGTTTCTAGAACATTTGATTTAGAAATAGGTGCAAATATGCAAGTGCCGCTAGTAATAACGTGTTGTAGACTGAGAAAAAGGGCTACTAGTGCAATTTCGGAAAAAATTCTAGAACATCCTATTTGGAAACTACAGGAGGTACGTGAATTGTGGCGACGGGAACGTGTTATTGACTTAAAAACAAGACTATAAGTGACTTTTAGTGATAATTCTAGAACATTCGGTTTGGAAACCACAAAAGATACGTAAACTTTGTTAACGCAAACGAGTTATAGACTCAAAACAAGACTTAATAGTGACATTTTGTGACAGTTCTCGAACATTCCATTTCACAATTATTGGAGATAAGTGAATTTCTTCAACAGGAAAGTAATATAGGCTCTAAATAAGACTTTTTAGTGTTGTTTCGAGATTTTTTTAGAACATTCCTTATTAAAATAGACGTGTTAACAACATTTTACGGGATTTATAGTGTAATAAACTTTATTCTGAACTGATATACGTGTCGTGTGTTAATGTCAACAAAAAGAAACGTGGCAGAGAAACAAACACCAGATTTACTTGCAGCATTGGTGCAACAAATGGAAGAACTGAAAAGAGAACGCCAGGAGGAATTAAGAAATATTATGGAAGATCAAGAAAGAAAGCGACAGGAAGAGAAAGATGAACAAAGGGAAATTATGGAAGATCAAGACAGAAAAAGACAGAAAGAAAAATATGACAAGAAAAATGATGGATGACCTGGAAATAAGACGCCAAGAAGAAAAAAGAGGACTTGAGAAAAATGATGGAGAGCCTGGAAATAAGACGACGGGAAGAAAACGAAGATATAAAGAGAAGCCTAGAGGAACAACAAACAGCCATTTTCTCACTCACTAAAAAATTTAAAGGAGATGTTATAGAAAAAGTTTGTGAAATCATTCTGCCGAAGGCGCTGATGATAGAGATGGGACCTGGAGACTTTGGCTTGTCATCGATTCTTTTAGCCTCACTGAAGGCTGCTTCCAAATGACTTTGCCTATTAAATAATGAGAGCTTCTTGTTTTGGGTGGGCCCCGGGTTGGGGGGGGGGGTTTTTATTTTTTTTTTCCCCCCGGGAAATGTGGGTGGGGGGCTGGGGGTTTGGGGGGGGGGGGGGGGGGGGGGGGGTTTTGTTTTTTTTTCCTTGGGGGTTTTTTTTTTTTTCCTTTTCTTTTTTTCCCAAAATTTTTTTTTTTTTTCCCCCCCCCTTTTTTTTTTTTTTTGGGTTTTTCCGGGGGGGGTTTTTTTTTTTTTTTTTTTTTTTTTTTTTTTGAAATCTTCTATGTCACGAAGTTGAGTTTGATACACAAAGATCTTAAGATAGCCCCACAAAAAGTAGCGTATTTAGATCTGACGACCTCGCTGCTCATTGCTACGTCCAGAATTACCTATCCATTGGTATCCAAATACTATGTTTATATAATCTTAAACAATAAGGGCATTATGTGAAGGAGCACCATCTTGATGGAACCAGATATTTCTTCTTTCTTGCATGTGACCGTCTAGATTCGTATTGTAATAAATCTAGGTAAATTTTGCTGCTAAATTTATTTAAAAAAAATGAACCCTATTAGTCTGTTCCCAAGAATACCTATCCAATCATTAACTTTAAATTTTACTTGAAAATGTTTTCTCACATCCAACAACACAAGTAGTGCATATTGTGTCTATTTACACTACCGTTTTTATTGAAAGTAGACTCGTAACTCTAAAAAATTTTTTAAAGAAATTTTCCGGTTGTTTCCTTAAGTACGGACATTTCAACTATAAAATTCAGTCGTCGCCGTTCATAATCACCTTGGCGAATTTGTTGATTTAAAATCATATTATAATCGTGGTGATCGTTGTTCTTGAGGATTCTTGAGGATTCTAACTGTAATCGAGTGGACATTTGTCGTAGCACTAATTGTTTTTACTGAGGTGTAGAGATTCTAATTAACGGCAGTGGCATTTTATTTTAATTTCATTTCCCACCGGTCTGTTTCTGTTTCTCTTAGATTTGGTAAAATACCTTTGAAGATTATCCACTAATGCTTTAAAAGTTTTATGATCGGGACAGCGTCTGTCAGGAAACCTTTGAGAATAGACTTTGCATGCTAATCGAGCACAAAAGTTACATTCGCCATAAACCAATATAAATTCTGTTTTTTCTAAATGTGTAAAAACTGAACCAGTGCGATTTGTTGTGATATTAGCTCAACACCTAAAAAGACACTACAACTATCTAAGTTCGTCAAGTGGTTTCATTAAAGTGGGAACACACAAAGCAACTTAATTGTATAAAAACATATATTATGTCTCAAAAAATATGTCATAATGCAACATTTCTCATTTGTCAGCTAACTCAAAAATGTGCAGCAAAAAATAGAAAAATCATTTATTAGTTATACTACATATCTATTACTATTAACAATATACTTTACATTTATGTAAAAAAAATTTTAGTTTTGTAGCGAAAAATGTTTTTTGTTTTTTTTTTCTCGAAAACCAAAAAAAAATCACATAAGTTGTAATAACTTATATTAAAGCTAAATAAAACGTGTATCAAATAGCTATAATAAATTTTATGTGCAGAATGAGTTAAAAAATATTCAAAGAAATTAAGTTTTTAATAGTAGGGCATCGGTCCATATACGAGTATATAATGTGAATCGAGCATATAAAGCGTGGAAAGATTTATGTGTATAATAGGGAACTGGTCACCATCTTTCTCAGGTTAAAAATCAATAAACATTCTTTCCAGATAAAGTTGATGAAAAGGTGTATTTGGTCGACAAATAATTTCATATTTCTTTTTTTTGTGTCTTGGAAGATTGATGACTTTACTTACATTTTTCTTTATATCAAATTTCAGTTCAAATCCTGGCAATTTTCTCTTCTATAGGACGACAAGGGAAGAATATTTGCTATAAAATGAGAGATATCGTTTTATTTATTTTGAACATTTCAGTGATAATGAAATTTTCATGTCAGTTACCAATTTAGTTTTAAGTGCAAATATTTTACACATATTATTATATGTGTAAAATATTTTTAACTGAATTATTGTCAGTATGGAAATTATGCATGATAACATCGATAATTAAGTGTGGCCATGAATAAATTTAAAATTAATGGGAATTAGGAATGCTGTAACGTTATGTAGTTTACACATTCTTGTAAAAAATATTACCGAGTGCATTAAATTCCAGTATTAAGTTCCATCATGGAAGTTTCCATTCCACATACGCATGATAATTTTTCCTGAAGTAAGTTGGAACCTTTAATATGAAGATAACACTGACGTAGTTTTCTAGGAAACACCAAAACACTATATACTGCACCCGATGCGCGTTTCACCAACCAAGTTGACATCATCTGGAAACGATTAAAACTAACCTTATGCTAACAATGTATCCTATTTATACTTAAGCTATTGTCACAGTTCTGTGAACCATGACCCACTAACCAATAAAGCGGGCTATTTAGGATTGGTCCTCTGTCACTATTCATACTATTTTTGAATATAATTTCCAAGCTTTTAAAGGCATCCAGCTGTCTAGTATTTGTTACATTCCTAATTAATCTTAAATTGCTGATATATATTTTATGGTTGTTCTCAAGCACATGTTGGGCAACACTAGAATTAAGATTTTAAAGATATAGGTATGACAGCGGTTCATTCATGGGAAAATAAACTACAACAACTTTTAGGCAATCCAAAAGACAAAATTGAAACAAACGAAAAGTGGGGGATTTATAAAATTAGCTGTACGGACTGTAATCAAAAGTATGCTGGACATAGCAGACGATCAATTCAAACTAGAGATTGAACGAAAAATCCACGTAACTGGAAATAGGAACCACCAAAAATATAATTAATTTATCTTCTAAATATTTAATCTTGAACCCAATTATATAAAAAAATATTTATTAGGGAGTAGTCGACTGGAGAGTAGCTATATTAACATGCATTGTAAATTGAAACTGACAAAGAAACTTCGCCGGTCTGAAAATCACAAAAATTTACAGCGCGGTTTAGTGGAGTATATGATGAGAATACATATAATGGAGTACAAGTGCAATGATTTCATATAACTGATTGTTTTAAATTGTTTGTTTATGACACCCCACACTTTATCTCTGTTTAGATTACCTTGTCAGGTGGAGTTATGTTGTTATGAGTTAATTCCAATTTAATTAATTTAATTTAATTTTAATCTAAAATTATATTTATTCTTTGTGACCATGATTTTTGTGTTCTTTATTTGTAACTCAAAATGTTATAAACATATGTTACAAAATAAATCCATACAGCATTGAGGAGGAAGCTTGGGATCGGAGTGACTATTTTATAAAGAAAATATATTTAATGAAGTGCACATTAGAAAATAGATACGTAACGAACAGGAGTTATAGGTATAGGACCAGCATTAGGGTTGCGTCATAAAATTGACATGTTTGTGGCTACTGTAACCATTCTCAACATGACGTGTTATAAGAGGGCACCAGTTTCACCAATAAACGAAGAGCAGAAGATATCTGTGAAATTGGTTACCCAATATTCCTTTTGGTGATTTTCTGCAAATAAATAAGTACCCATTAAATAATATAATAAAAAACAACCAAATTAACAATATTTTTTTTACAAAGATTGTATACAGTGTGTTCCAGTTTGAGCTGACACACCTCTGTATTTCGATTGAATTTGGACAAATTGAAAAAATTCTTTTTTTTTTTTTAATTGTCGACAAGATCTACCTTCCTCTTATTTCATTTAATCAATATGAAATAATACTACGGTTTATACAGGTAACAGAAAGTATACTTTTTTTACGAAAATAAAATTATCATTAACTCCTCCTCATAATTCCGAATACAGACAGTACCTTCTGATCACTATATAAAACCGTAGTGTTATTGATTAATGATAATATGAAATAAACCCCTCTTCCACGTTTTCTAAACTGAAATAAAAACTTTCAGAATTTTTTTTCACAGAATTTATGAAATTCGGAATTTAGGCTTATTAAGCATGCACGATTCCTATATCCTAAAAACCATGTCGATAGAAAAAAAACTGAATAGAATTTCTTTATTTTTAGCATTTTATTTTAATGTTTAATGTTGTGTTTCCACGGCATTATACTATGCCGTGGAAACACAACATGGAAAAATTTGTTGTTTAGGAAGGTAGATCTCGTCGAATGCTACAATTCGAAAATAATATTTTTTAATTCGCCCAAATTCAACCGATATAGAGGGGTGTACTGCTCAAAATAGACACACTGTCGATAATTCTATATGCATAACGGGCTCTTCTACCTTTTTCTTTTAATAAAATAATCATAGATAATTGTATAATTATATGTTCCAATTTTTAAAATAGAGAATTGAAGTGATAAGTAAAGTAAGATTCAAAATATGTCACAATTTACTAAAAAGACATGTTTACTCAATTTTTGTTGCTTTGGCAGAATTTCGGTAAAACTTAACAAGATATTGCACACGTGCACGCAATGCTTCTTATTAGTAGCACATACATGGTAATTGGTCAGCGCTTCAGTGGGAAGTCCACATTGGCCCATCTTCTATTGGTATGTGGCTCCTGCAGTCAGTTTATAGTAATGGGTCAACCAGAGGCCAGGATCACATTTTTATAGTTCTTAGATAATAAATCAAAGTATTTAAAGAAATTATATTGTTTAAATTAGTTTGTTGCGTTCCAAATAAAGTATTTTTTTAGCAAAAAAATATAGCTACCAATATTTTTCTTTGTTTGGAAAATAAATATATACAAAATTTTAAAAAATCTGACATTTAATTTCTTTCGTATTTATGCATTTCTGAAAAAAAATAATAAACTAATTATTGGGTATTATATGTATAAGCATCCTTTCAAATCTAATATTGTAATACATCCTGTATATCTAGCTTATTGTAACACGCCATTTATACCATATAAGAATTTGTTGACTCTAAGAAAACGGTCTTGCGAAAGCCGTCGGGTTAGGGAAAAGAGTCGCGAATAGAGAGTCGGCCGGTAACGTGTACGATCTAAGCAGAGGTCGAGATGTAGATTTCGCGATGATGAATTTGAATCATTGAAATTTGAAATTTTTATATTTATTTTGGTTATTATGGAGACGCATATACGAAGTTGGACGATCAACGTGGACCAGATAGGGCGGACTTAAAACTATGTAGTAGACTTGGGGGAAGAAATTTCAATTATTTTACTTATTTTCGGCTATAACTCTAGAAATTTTATTGAGAAATTATTGAATGTGTCTTAATAAATTAAGTGTGTGCCAATGATAGAGATGGCAGAATTTTGTGAGATCAAACTATTTTTGTAAATTATAGCTGGAGAAATCTTTTATAAAATATCAAGTGCTCTCTCTTCTACTTCCCAATAGGAGTTTAGGAGTTTAGTTTTATAATTTTTTTTCTAAGGGTTATTATTGTATATGCGGAAATTTATTGTGATGTGTGGTGTAATTTTGATTTTTTTTATTATACTTACGTACTATTTATATGAAACCTATGTGTTATACTAATTCTATCAAGAGTTACCTAGACATAATAATAAATTCTATAATGACACTTTCAAAGATAAAAATTTACAGAAATCATTTTCAATATACCATAACAACATAAGAAGTATCCAAAAAAATTTCTATCAGTTTGAAGTATTCATTTCACAATATCATAAATATTTTGATTGTTTAATTCTAACGGAAACCTAGAATATAACACAAACAATTTTTTTTAGAATGGAAGGATTATTATAAAGTGAGTAAGGCTTTGAGGATCAATTTTATTTTGCTCATACTTACTAAATTTTTTTTCAAACTATAAGGAAAAAATTTAAGAAAAGGAAACAAGTATTGGTTTCTTGTGATTTTATGTCATCATTATTTAAAAAGTTTCTCTTTTTATTTAAAGTACCTTTGAGGTAATTTTCATAATAGTATTGTACCGTAATTATCTTAATTTACGCCTTGGGGGCGAAGCTTTTGGGAGCACCTTTTGAAACCTCGATTGTTAGTATCAATTTATTGCTCTATCCCTTTATAGTAATAATTTTGGGTGATTATCGTTTTTTTAGTTTACTCGAAACGTTTATCTATAGTTTTTTCTTCCTTTTTTTAGGTCACAAAGGAGACCTTTTTAACCTTAATTGTGAAAATTTTAATTTGGGATTTTTTTGATTATTTTATACCAGTATATATTTATCAACCAGATCTCAAAACTAGGTTTTTTATTTAAATATGATGTATTAACATTTAGTATTTAATCTCTCTAGTGGAGCTTTGCCTAGTTCCTAAAAGATACCTGCCTTAGTTATCTGGCACTTATTAACTTTAATTATCTAACTAAACATATAGTCAAGTATATATCTTTATTTAACTTTATCTGCAATTCTTAGAACCTCTCTGAGGAATTAATAAATGATTTAATTTACCGTTACCTTTAAGTTGAAAACTATAATATTGTTTTATATTTAGCAAATATTTATTTACGTTATCTTTTTAGTGTTGTTTATAAGACATTCTAAATTTTTTTCTTGAGATTACAAAAATATCTAACATTTATATACCTTTTACTTTTTTTCGTAGTAACTTTTTGTTGAAGTATTTTGTTATTTAACGTAACTTTTATTGATACTCAAGTTAGTTTAAGTCTTCAACTTCCTAAAATATTGTAGGACCGATCCTAGTTTGTTTAGTTTGCAATTTACTCTTAAATTTATATTAACTCATTTTTGTCTACGTATGACAATTCAAACGTCACAGCTTTTAACTTTGTTTTGCCTATAATACTGATCTCATAAAACTCTCCCCTTTTTGTTAATACCTGACAAGAGAAGAGGATAACTGGTGATTGATTGATCATTATATACTGGGTGAGCAGGAAAATTATATTTTATACAACGGCATTTTTTCTCAAGGGTAACTGCAGTACTGACAGTGGTGAGTCAAATTATTGACACCAAACCCATTAAGAGCCTAACCGTTGGTGGATTCTTCGCTGAACAACCCATTAAGTTACGTAAGATCTTCGTCCCAGTAAACATTTATATTGGTCAGAAGAAATTTGTGTGTGAGAGATCAGCATTAATTTTTTTCTCTTTCAATTACATATTTTTTTGTGTGGTTACCTAATTGTTAGTCTTCAACCACAACTAATTATTTTGACTTGTATATATTGTACATCTCGTATACCAGTCTTTTTATATTTTTTTATTAAATAATATCTTTTTATTCAACTTCCTTCCCAACCGAATTCAAGTTTTAACGTTAACTTTACCTTTTAAAATAAAATTTTAATTATTTGGTACTTGCAAAAGTCCAGCCAGCTAATTGGGATAACTCAAATCAACAACTAATTCACGACAAGCCGAAATACAACCCCAGCGACGGGGGTTTAAAAGTTATAAAATTATTAAAAGTGAGAATAACTTTAATCAAAATGACGGTATTTTGATATACGTAAAGAACGAGTTTTTGAATTATGAATACAAATCTATCAAAATCGGTATTACAACTGCAATTAACCTAGAAATAAAAATAAATAAACAAAGAATAAATATTCTTGCCATTTATCGGTCACTTTCTACACCCGAAAACGATTTTATAAATAATCAAAAATGTTAAACACTTACAGTTATAACTCCTATGATCATTTTTATATTATTGGTGATATTAATATAGATATTAAAAAAAATAGAGGAAATTAAATTATGTAGACGAATTATCTTAATCTGTTGTCTGAAAAGGGATTTATTTCTCTAATAAATAAAAACACGCGAGTTACAGATTCTACGTTATCCTGTATAGATCATATTTATATTCCTTAAAACTAAAAACCTTTCCCCAGTTGACAGTACAACTTCAGCAATAATCAGGACAAATATTACAGATCATTATTCAATTATAACAAAAAATCAAATATGGATTAAATAATAGTAATTCTCAAAATATTGACGAATTATACAAAAAAATTAATAATGTAAAATTATTACAAATATTAGGTAGTGTTTCCTGGGACGAAGTGTTTAATTGCCTAGACCCTGAGAAAGCTTTTTGTACATTTTATGACAAATTCCATTCGTAAAATGTATTTCAGATTCTATACAAGTTTTAAAACCTAATAAGATCAACAAAAAAGAAACCATGTATAACTCAGGGACTAGTTATTTCAATTAAAAATAGAAATAAACTGTTTCAAAAACATGTAAGGCATCCACAGAATGAACAAATAAAACGTGACTATATTATTTACAGAAACAAGCTAAATTCAGTAATAAAGAAAACAAAATATATTTACTTTAAATCTAAAATAGACTGCAACACAAATTGTAATAAAACTCTTTGGAATGTTGTGAAAGATTTTTCTAACAATTATAAAAACGATGAAAAAAAATGTAAATAAAATTATAACAGAGAATGGTGATGAAATAACAGATCCTCATCACATAGCTTGCGAGTTTAATACATATTTTTCTCATATTGGTGAAAGGCTTGCATCTGAGATTGTTTAGGTACCATTAGAAAATGAAAATGTGAATATTTCTCATTCGATATATTTGGACTATACTAACGTAAAAGAAATTAAACAAGTGGTCTTGGAACTTAAGAATAATAAAACACTGGGTCTAGACGGCATAAAAAATGAAATATTGAAGACAACAATTGATTTTATTGCTGAACCTTTATGCTTTATTATAAATAAATGCATCGAATGTGGAAAGATTCCCTCGCATTTTAAGATTGCAACGGTTAAACCATTGTTCAAAGGAGGCAGTAAAACTAATATTTCAAACTATCGCCCGATTTCGTTAACATCCTTGATTGCGAAATTATTTGAAAAAATTATAAAATCGCGTTTAGTAAATTATTTAGATAAAAATAAAATTTTAGCCAGCAGGCAGTATGGTTTTAGAAAAAAATCTGTCAACTCAAGACGCAATTGCTGAACTGACTTCATTAATATACAGTGCAATCGATAGTAAAAAACCATGCCTGGGTGTCTTTATCGATCTAGCAAAGGCGTTTGATATCGTAAGTCATGGGCTTTTGCTGGATAAATTGGAAAACATCGGAATTAGAGGGAACGTTCTTAATTTGTTTAAAAGCTATTTAGAATCAAGGAAACAAAAAGTTGAAATAAATAATGTGTTTAGTGACGAAGAAACTGTGACCTGTGGTGTACCACAGGGTACAGCTTTAGGGCCTGTGTTATTTACTATATATTTAAACAACTTATTTACGTTAGATTCCTCTGGAACTATCATTTCTTTTGCTGATGACACTGTTATCTTGTATACTGGACATTCTTGGGCTGATGTAAAAGGAACTGGTCGAAAGGGACTTAAGGCGAGTGTTAAATTGGTTTAGTGCAAATTTATTGACAGTTAATATTAATAAAACTAAAATTCTACCTTTCACTTCCTATAGAAAATACCTACCTGAGTTCAGCACTATATCAATTGATAATCTTGTTATTTCTTTTACTGGGTCAATCAAATATCTTGGCATTTTTATCGATACACACCTAAGTAAACAATGTTAAAACAAAAATTCGTGGCCGAATGTTTAAATTTTACCAATGTCGACAAATTCTTCCATTGTATCAGCTCAAAATATTATATTACGCCTTCACAGAAGCCATTTTACAATATGGTATAATTGGATGGGGAGGAGTAAAAAAAACATATTTGGAACCTCTTGAGATAATTCAAAAAAAAAATTTAAAAATTATTTATTTCAAACCCTTTAGATACCCCACAAAACAACTCTTTTCAAAATTGAATATATTAGATTTAAGGCAGCTATTCTCTAAAACGGTTTTATTATTTTTGTTTAAAAATAAACAATATATAAGTGAGATTAGTTATGAGCGTAATACTAGAAATAAAGAAGCTCTCCACTTAGTTTTATCTAGGGCATATAAAAGTATTGGCCAATGATGTTTTGTCTACATTGGACCGAAATTTTTTAAATATTTTACCAAACTTTCTGAAAAGCATAAAAACAGTGCAACTTTTTAAAAAAAAAGTTAAAAACATGGATTACCTCAAACGATAGAAATTTATTGCATAATATTATTGACCCTCCATTGAATTAATATTTTAAATTATTTATATTTTTCCCTTTAACTATTTAGTATGTTTG
This sequence comes from Rhamnusium bicolor, assembly GCA_029963845.1. Taxonomy (NCBI): domain Eukaryota; kingdom Metazoa; phylum Arthropoda; class Insecta; order Coleoptera; family Cerambycidae; genus Rhamnusium; species Rhamnusium bicolor. The sequence continues at coordinate 118,840 of JANEYF010002282.1, forward strand.
TTGAGATAAAGAAATGGCAATTTATTTATTCAATTCGATTAATTTTATTTTGTTTTATTTTATCTCATTTTTCTACTATTCAATTATTCTTTATTTTTTTTATGTTGTCTTGAATCACTTAAAATTTAAAAGATTTTCTAAATTTTTTCTGTATTTTTTGCATTTACTTGAGTGAAATATATCCATAGACAGGCTTTGAATAAGCCTAAATGGATTTTCTATATTTATTTGCGAAATCCAGATTATGTCTCATTATTTTATATTTTGTACTTAATATTTGTAATTCAAATTTTTGTATCAATTTGTATCTATCTATTTTCATAAAATAATAATAATAATAATAAATTAATATTATTACGTTAAACAAATAAAAAGTAATATCAAAAATTAAAAAAACAAAATAAAAATGAATTAATTAAAATTATATAAATAAGTAGAGAAAAGAGTTTACTTAAATTGTTATATTGTTGTAATGTTTATTATTGATACTGTTACGTCACTGGACTGTGTAGACTGGTTAAATGAGACTGGAATTGTACGCGAACGGCCGGGATATTCTGGAATGCTCTAGACCGTGTGAATGGATGTATAAATAAGACGTACGGTGGGCCGAGACTCAGTCTTAAGTCGAACGTGAACGAGTAAAGGAGAAATAAGAAAGAGACTTATAAGTGCTCAATTATGACATTAATCATTCTATTATTGTTAATTGCTAATTAGTAAGTAAAGTAGTGAGTAAGTGTTACCTGGACTTTTAATCAACGAATCTACGAGTATAGGTGTTTGTGTGGATAGCAAACACGTAACAATTGGTATCGGAAGTGGATGGGAAGAGAAATTTCTGAAATATTCGAAAAGGTTCTACAGTGTTCTTCTCAGAAATTAGTGGTAACACGGAGAATAAAGCTACTGGACAGTGTTTGGAGGACTGTTTCTGGACTGAATAATGACTTTAAAATGAATTTTCAAGAAGTTTCTAGAACATTCGATTTAGAAATTGCTGCAGATACGTGAGTGCCGCTAGTAATAACGTGTTGTGGACTGAGAAAAAGGACTATTAGTGAAATTTCGAAAAAAGTCTAGAACATTATATTTGGGAACTATAGGAGATACCTGAATTGTGTCGACGGGAATGTGTTATAGACTTAAAAACAAGACTATAAGTAATTTTTCGTGAAAATTCTAGAATATTCGATTTGGAAACCACAGAAGATACGTGAACTGTGTTATCGGGAACATGTTATATACTTAAAAACAAGACTACAAGTGACTTTTAGTGAAAATTCTAGAACATTTGATTTGGAAACCATAGAAGATACATAAACTGTGTTAACGGGAACGTATTATAGACTCAAAACAAGACTTATTAGTGATATTTCGTGAAAATTCTCGAACATTGCATTGCACGATTAGTGGAAATAAGTGAATTTTGTCAACACAAAAGAAGAACAAGAGCGAATACGACAGGAAGAGAAAGACGAATAAAGGAAAATTATGGAAGAACAAGAAAGAAAAAGACAGGAAGAAAAAGAAGCGCAAAGAAAGGAACGCCAGGAAAAATTAATATAAAATTATGGAGGGATAGCATCAAGTCATTCTCTCGGTCACTGAACAATTATTGAAGAAAGATGTACAGGCTGAACTCATGGAAGTTAAAGAAGAAGTCAGTGAATTTAGAGGAAAGTTTGAAGGAAAAATAACTGGAGTTAAGGAAGAAGTTTCCTGACTCAAACAACAATTAAGAGAGAAGGGTGGCCAGTTAGTACTGTCGTCTGGTCCTAGGTTACAACCACCTTCCTTCGACGGCCAAAGTTCATGGTCTACTTATAAGAGACAATTTGAGGCAACTGCACGTTCAAATAACTGGAACGATGAGAAAAAAGCAACAGCATTGGTATTAGCACTAAGGGGCCTAGCATTAGACCTGCTCCAAATAATTCCTGCCGCACAGAAACAAAACTTTAGCATTTTGGAGGCAGCGTTAGAACTTTGATATGGCGACCAACATCTCGCCCAAGTATATCAGGCTCAGCTCAAATCACGCACATAACGAGGTGGAGAAAGCATCCAGGAGTTCGAGGCTGCGGTAGAAAGATTAGCCCATCTAGCATATCCTGATGCACCAATGGAATTTCAACAACAGTTAGCAGCTGATACATTTATTGATGGAGTAAGAGACCAGGAGGTTAGGCGAATCCTTAAGCTATGCACAACGAAGTAATGAGGCCCTAGTACATGCACTTGAGATTGAGGCTGCCTATGAGGATACCACAAAATCAGACCAGAGAGTGCGAGCTGTGGCTGTGGAGGAGACCCCGGTAGATAAAACCATGCAAGTCGTATTAACCAAGTTACAAAAGTTGATCGCATAACATTGACAAAAATTAATTCCCAAACGAGACGAGAACAACAAAATAGCGGTAGCCCAAATGGAGGTATCCGCTGTTATAAGTGTAGTAAATTAGGCCATATTAAGAGGAACTGTCATGAGCTCAACATTCAAGATGTAATATCCGAGGTACAAAACACCATACAATTACTGATAAACACGAATCTCCAGCCGAGACAAAATCAACAACAAAGTAGTGGGAGACAGAGTGGAGGAGGCATGCGCTGTTATAAGTGTGTCAGAGTGGGCCATATTCAGAGTAACTGTCGTCAGCGTAGCTCTGAGAGGGTAAATGTCGCAATAATGGAGAAGCCGCAGGAAAACTGGCGAGTTGGTACTTCGGGAAAATATAGCAGATGGCCTTTCCAAAAGACCGTGTTAGAAAGACTGCAAGCCTTGCCACCGTAAGGAAAAACAGCAAAATGTATAAAAATAATGAATATCGTTAAGATTGAAGTTCAGGATTATTGGACATAAGAATCGTTAAGGGAAGCGCAGTTAAACGATAACGAAACTGGTCCTGTTCTGATGGAAAGAAAGAGGGACCCGACCCGATTGGAAGGACAATTCAAATAAACCAGTGGGGCTGAAGGCTTTATGGGCACAATTGGACTCCCTTATAGTAAAGGATGGACTGCTGAAGAGAGCGTGGGAAAGTTCAGATGGGAGGAAAGTTACTTTGAAATTGTTAATCCCCAGGTGTCACGTAACAAATGTACTTCAGCAAGTGCATAATGGAATGTCTGGCGGACATTTTGGCATCAACAAAACCCTGACAAAATTAAAAGAAAGTTTCTACTGGGTAAACAGTCGTCAAGATGTGCAGGCTTAGTGCCCCCAATGTGAAGTTTGCGTGGCAAGAATGGGGCCACAAATAAGAAAAGCAATATAACGCCAGGGCTCCTTTTGAGCGAATTGCAATAACAAGTGACCGTATGAAGGCTCTTTAGGATCTTAAGACTAATTCAGGAGAGTACCAGGTGGGAGATTTGGTTTGGCTATATAACCCACAACGAAAGAAAGGCAGGTCCCCAAAGCTTCACCCGCCCCCGGAAGGGCCTTACACTGTCGTCACCAGACTAAACGACGTTGTATATAGAATTCAGCAAAGTCCAAAATTCAAGATGAAGGTGGTGCATATAGAGAGACTAGCCAAGTATGCAAGGAACACTGAATTGCCTGATCGGGACGTTAAGAATGGAGCAGTGTTACACCACTGGACTGTGTAGACTGGTTAGATGAGAATGGTGTGTGTGTGCGTGTGTCTGTGTGTGTGTGTGTGGAGGGGGGTGCATGCGTGCGTGCGTGCGTGCGAACGTGCGTGCGGGTGTGTGTGTGCGGGGGTGTGCGGGTGTAGGTGGGTGTGGTGGTGTGCGAGTGTGTATGTGTGCGGGTGTGCACGTGTGCATGTATGTGCATGTGTGGGTGCGGTTGTGGGCGCGCGTGCCCATGCGCGTGTGCGTGTGTGTGTATATGTGTGTATGTGTGTATGTTTTGCATAAGGGGAAATGTGTGTGAGTTAAACCAGACCTGAGGGGACATACCCACCAATTACCGAATTAAGCGGACATACACCTATCCCCATTAATAAAAAATCAATTATAACTATTATTTTGTCACATATGATGTCTATATTTTTGCCTGTCCCTCACAGATCGCAGTTAAATAATTAAATTTGAATTTAATTATGCTACTTATATTTGTCACAATTTCATATAGAAATTTTAAATGTTCCCATAATATAGGTAAAAATCCTGTATGTAACAGATTAAATTCCTCAATTTATTATAAGGACACCAAAGCCAGTTGACTGGTGGCGCCCCCCACTAAATTTAATTAACTGTGCTTACAAGTTAGTATTTTACGTGGGGTGTGTTAAAAATCAAATATTTGTGGATATTCCGGGGACAATTTATGCATATATAATTGCAAAGAAAAACACAAGTTTAAGTATGACAACAAAATATTTTTATTTATAAATATTTATAAAAACACCACATCAATTTAAACATAAAAAAGCGGTCCTAATAATAATTAAGAAAATTTAGATAATTTTGTAGTATAGTTTTTGACAAAACATTTTATTCCTGGAGTGGGTTGGAACCTTTGATGTGAACATAACACTGACGTAGTTTTCCACGAAACACCAAAGTATTACATACTACACTCGACGCGCGTTTCGCCAACCACGTTGGCATCATCTGAAGATGATTAAAACTAGTTTTAATTATCTGTAGATGATGCCAACTTGATTACCGAAATGTGCGTTGCGTGCATTAAACCGGGTGTCAACGGAATCATAAAACAAGCCATAGTTTTCAGGGATGCATTTTGAATATTTACTACCTTTTAATTAATCTTTCAATACATTTTTTATTGTTAAAAAAAATCACTTCGGACAGCACACTTATTATTTGCAGCGTTATTTTGTTGATAAAATACTTACTTGATAAGCATATTTTATCGATATTTACACTTCACCAAAGAATTTGTGTATTTGGGTTAATATCAAACCGACTTTCGATTTGAAGGTATCAAAGGATTTGTCATGAAAATTAGTATTTAATTACTGGGTGTCTAATAGATGTTGCCATTTGAAAAAGTTGACATAATTACAAATTAGTGATTTCGGAAATTTTGGTTGGTCGTAGCTACTAAACCAATTCGAAAAATCTCACGTTTACATTTTTTTCTTATCATTTTGGTCCATTTGATTAATTTGAGTGCATTCATTCACTGTACTCTAGATGCAAAAATAAAAATAGCCCCAAGAATCAACTAGTCTCAAAAAATTTTTTAAACTATGTAATCGTACTTAAAATCGTCTCCGGAATTGAAAAATGTAAGAATATACAGAGTGTTCCATTCAAAATTTCAAAGTTAGAGTCATTTTCGTAGAAACCGGAAGTGATGGGGAAAAGTGTCAAATAATTAAAAATTGGCCGTTTTTAGTATATATTACCCTTACCAAGTTTAAGACTTAAAAACTTTGGAAACTATGGCGTGTCTAATGATTCCGTTGACACCCAGTATAGTGTTTTGATGTTTCGTATTATAATATTTTGTCGTTCCAGCTCCTTGTATTTAAAATTCCTTTGCTTTCGGGAATACATTCTTCGCACAATTCTTTTCTAGGTACTATTTTTTTTTATTTGTACTCTAAAATGCTTTAGAACGGCCTTACTCTCATCTTATGACCACACCGTACCGGTCGTTTCCTGCCTGTTTTTGTTGACTTGGATTGTGATTCTTTATCTGAAAATACGTGGATATAAATTCGAATATAAATTAATGAGCGAATGAATAATGCCTGGCAAGGAAATATTTTGATCTAATTCTGCATATTTAAAACTTGGTAGTTTAGTCCTCGTGGCCGTTCTGTATTTTCACCTGCGATTTTCTCGAAAACTGCTAATACTAGATAAAAAAGTTTTCTCTATCATTTTTATTCTTCTTAATCTGTTTTTATTCTTCTCAATATACTTGGTAACTATTTCGAAAGATAAGAAGTATCCCGCTTACTATACTTACCCATGTAAATTCTCACATTCTATAGCCTTAGGAAAAAATCTATATTTTCTACATTTATTAAAATTTGACCATATTAACACATTTTGTTAATAAATATGTAGTGATAACACGGAAAAAATTTGAGATCAGTTCATTGGTCCGTTTTGAGTTAGAGCGAGTTAAACGAAAAAAATAATTGTTTTAATTATTTTGCAAATTTTTCACATTTTTGCCTATATCGTTTGCCTTAACCGACTAAAGCAGTCGTAATTTCAATTCTATCGAGGGACAAGCCCCTGAACGCTTCTGTTAAAGTTACTTTATACCTCCAAAATTTTTTTTCCTTTAATAAGACCGGTCCGACCGCTCCATTATAAGGATAATCGTTATGTGACAAGTGTGTTTAGTCGCAGTCTACATGCTGCTGGGTTCATATTCCAGCTCCAGCAAAAGGTGACAATGGCCATTTATCCGCATTTTTATTATTAATTTAACCCCCTCCTACAAAGCTTCTGATTATAGATTTTTAGTTTGCCGAATTTTTATGGTGTTTAATCTAAAAAAAAATTGACTGAAATTAAGAGGTTCATGGACTACTTGCCAATTTTCTTCTACGCCAATTATTCTATGCATCTCTTTTGCCAATGAACAAATGCATGTAGCTTTGATATATTTATTAGTCGATTTTAGTTTTTTTAAAAGCATTATGTAGGCAATTTCTAATTCTACAAGCATCATAATCAGTTGCGGCTTGTTGCTCCTCGACAATACTTTCTCATCATATTTAATTTGACATGAAAGAAGTAAATTACTTTAATTGGAAACATCATTTTTATTTATTTTATTTTACATAAATTAATTAAAATGAATAAAGAAACCAAATAACCAAAATAAATAAGATAAATAAGGTATGTGAGATGCATGAGAAAAATTAAGCAAATGAGATAGATGAGACAAATATAACAGATGAGACAAATGGGACAAATGAGAGAAAATGAGACAAATGAGAGAAAATGAGATGAATGAGACAAATGAGACAAATGAGAAAAATAAGGTAAAATGAGATGAACGAGACAAATTAAATAATTGAGGCAAATAAGATGAACGGGTCAAACGAAATAAACGAAATAAAACGAAATAAAATAATTTATTTTTCATTCATTTTAAAATGAATATGATGAAGAATTACTGCCGAGACTGACTTTATTTTTCTAATTCAATGAAATTAATGTTAAACGTTTTTTTCTCAGTAACAGTTAATCTTTTGAGAAATTTTCAAGAATTCTTTTCAGTATAATTCCATATTCTGAACAATTTTTATTTGAAATATTTTTTGATTTGACGAAATCTTTTTCTTGCCCCTTTAAGACGTGTCCTCCCTTTCACTAAAATTCAATAAGGTTCGTCCTTGGATGTAACAATTATACCATATAAAATTTCAGATTTCTTCGTTGAGTTATGCTTGAGAAAATGCGGTCACAAGAAATGACCTGCGACACACAGACGGCCAATTCAGATAAATTTTCTACTTTCCGGTGTTAAAACGTTTTCATCATGATCTGGAATTTGGTTTTTTTCACGACATCAATACCTTCTCTATAGATTGATGTGAAAGTAATTTTTTCATTTTGACATGAAATAAGTAAATCGCTTTAACTGAAAATATCATTTCTATTTATTTTATTTACATAAAATATTAAAATGAACAAAATAAACAAAATAAATAAGATAAATAAGGTAAATGAGATAAATGACACAAATTAAACAAATTAGACAGATGAGACAAATGGGACAAATGAGATAAAATGAGACAGATGAGACAAAATGAAACGTATTAGGTAAATGAGACAAAAGAAATAAAATGAAATAAATTAATTTAATTTTCATTCATTTCAAATTCCGAGACCAACTTTATTTTAATTGAATTTTTTTTTTTACTTTTTCTCAGTAATTAGGTTTTTCTGACGACGCCAATACTTTCTCTATATAGATGAGAGAGTAATAAAAATAGGGGTTTTCGCTCAAAATAAGAGAGAAAATTAAATGGGGCGACGTACAAATTAAAACACTTCACCTGTAGTAATATAATATAGGGACATTAATAATACGCATATTTTAAAACAGCAATTTTTGTGGAGACATTTTGAAATTTACACACTTAATCAGCTATTTGTAGGTACATTTAAACACATTAAATTATTACGCACATAATAGGGACATCTATATACACACATGAAAACATATATGGTTGAAGGAACAATATGTTATTTACGTTTTTACATATTCAGCTATGACTGTGGGGACAAATAAACATAGTTGATTCTAAATATAAAATAGGAACATCAATACACATGTTTATTTAGCTATTATTATAAGGTGTCCCCATAACGTTTTTCATGATTTTCTCGAATTACAGGGAGTGTATCGAAAAACTACGTGTACCTACAAATTCAGCAGAATCTGCCAAAAATTTCTATGTGTGTAACTTCAATGTCCCCACAGCACGGTAAAATTTAGGCAGCCCCACAACTTAAGTAAAACATGTATATGTGTGTGTGTATGTGTGTGGGTGTACGTGTGTGTGGGTATGCGTGTGCGTGTGTGTGGGTGTGCGTGTGTGTGCATGCGTGTACGCGTGCGCTTGTGCGTATGCGTGCGATTGTGCGTGTGCGTGGGTGGATGCGTGCGTGGGTGGGTGCGTGCGTACGTGCGTGCGTGCATGCGCGTGCGTGCACGTGCTCGTATGTATGTGTGTATGCGTTAAAAGAATAATTAATTTTTATTATTAGGTCTACTTGTTTACATTATATTCCTCATATCCTTTGATAACACCGCTTATTTTGCGTAAAATGATTTCTTTGTTTATATATTGATGTAAATTAATATACATTTTATTTCCTGTTTCCGGTTATGCGGGAAGTAATAAATTTCTTTTTCTACTTAAGCGATCAGCGAATCCTTTAGCATAAAGCCGCCTGTATATATTATAATTTATATACAGAAACATCAGTTTAAGACGTTGAAATTCGTCTGTATTTTTAAACACGCGCGCGCACGTGCACGCGTGCCCGTGCGCGTGTGTATGTGTGTATGCGTTAAAAGAATAATTAATTTTTATTATTAGGTCTACTTGTTTACATTATATTCCTCATATCCTTTGATAACACCGCTTATTTTGTGTAAAATGATTTCTTTGTTTATATATTGATGTAAATTAATATACATTTTATTTCCTGTTTCCGGTTATGCGGGAAGTAATAAATTTCTTTTTCTACTTAAGCGATCAGCGAATCCTTTAGCATAAAGCCGTCTGTATATATTATAATTTATATACAGAAACATCAGTCTAAGACGTTGAAATTCGTCTGTATTTTTAAACAATAATAATTATTTTGTACCCACTCTAAAAAATATCTGTACTGTACAGTACATACATATATGTGTTAAATATAGATGTATATATATTTTAATAAGATGTGTAAAATTTGCTTATGTAGTCTGGAAGATCGAATTTTTACTATATGCGTTTCAGCAATAAAGAAATTATCATTCTAGGTCAGTGTATCTATTTAAAACATATGATTCCATGCGTTTTTGTTAACCGAAAGAATTTTTATTAAAAAAATATATGCTTTAATTGTAGTAACTGAAAAACAAATAGCCATCTTTAACATTATTACATATACAGAGTGTATCGCTCTCATACATTGGATTTTAGCCCAAGTAACCGTCTTTAACATTATTCCATATACTCGCTCTCACATATTACGTATGATTATTTGACAGAGCTTGTAGCAAAAAATTCTCGGAAACTTATATAAATAATAATTTTAACTAGAAAGATATATGATTTCATCCTTATTTAAAGCGACAAGTCCTAGCTTTTCTTAACATGCGGATTTAAAAATATATCAGCCATTTAGAATTAATTACTTTTTTAAAAGCTCTCATTGGTCGGGGCATCTACGGCGTCCATCTTTTGACATATAATTAATTACTTTTTTAAAAGTTTTCATGGGCCGTACTTTAACAAATTCCTGGAAACTTATATAAAATAATTTTTAGCTAGAAAACATATGACGTCATCATATATAAACAACTAGTCTTAGCCTGTCTTAACCTGCAGATTTAAGAATACAGCAGCCATCTTTGACATACATATAATTACTTTTTTAAAAGCTCTCATTGGTCGACACCTTCTACTAGCAGCCATTTTTAACCTCAGATCTCTTACAGCCAATGTACGTCGTTGAGACTGATACCACTGGATGTTTTACAGGAGGCGTCAAATACTACGCGGAGTTTTGTGGTAGTACTTGAAGTCTTTATCATTAGCTGGCGTGGAAAGTATATTTCGTATCATTTGGGTAGGAAGGAACTTCTTCCACATGACTATATTCATGTATTCTTGCATGAATTCTTATCGTATTGTTCTGCAAATCTTTTATTCTTTGACATCTTCTTTGGATTGGATTTATCTTGTCCATGGAAGCCATATTGTCGGTCTATGAATACAGTTTCCTTTGATTTTGGTTTTTTGGTTTGGATTCGTACGTATGTCTTTAAGACGAGTCGACTGGGTTATTTTTTTTGCTCAAAGGACTAATGTGCGATAGTGACCAGTGGATTCGAAAGGTACCACTATGCGAAACGTAAAAACAACTAACGGAGTTGCTTTTACAGTTGTCTTAATCACGTTTGTCTGTGAGTCTGATGCAAGGACCGCTAGATTTTTGGCTAGATGCACAGTTAGAGACCTTCATGTTAGAGGGCTTGATCATGTTGCTGGGTTTGTAGGTACCCTGGAAGCAGTTTAGCCTCTTAATTAGGTTTGAAAAAATGTATTAATGAGAAAGGACGATTTAGTTACGACTGATTTATTAAGAAAAAATAGCATTCTATTTATACTAACGACAGAAGTAAATAAACTAGTTTAATTAAAAACAATTACGCATATTAAGAATGACCTAGCAATCGTGCTACCAATGCAATTATTTGTAAACAGTTGCATTTATCATTCTACTTGTTATATAATGAATAAATGAAATATGATAACAATAATAGACTTAAAATGTAGAGTAAGTTGGATAAAATATTAATTAAATATTATAATTTATTTATGAATAACATTTTTAATTATTGCCCCTATACAGGGTTATCCATTATATTTTGACCTCCTTAACTCCTTTGTTTATAGTTATAAAAAAAAAGTTACATACAAAAGTTGTAGAGTTGCATCTATACTTTTTTACGATACAACTAATAAAACAATTTCCAATACAACTAATAAAACAATTGTCTGCATAGATCACGTGATATAAAAATGAAAGTGATTTTTTAAAATTGAATATCCTGTATATTTTTACATTTTGTTTTAGATCTTTCTTCCTGATTTCAAATATATAAGATTTGATAGATCTAGCTGTAATATTTCTTGACATATCGAACATTAAATATGCTCCAAATATGCATATAGGTATTTATGGTTACTGATAGAACTGCAGTTATTACTTACTACCTAGTAGGCTGTGGCTGATTACTGATGATGATACTATGACAACATTGTTATTGTTTGACATTTTGTATTATTTCCTATATGCATATTTGAATATTTGGAGCATACTTAATGTCCGATATGTCAAAGAATATTACAGTTACACCTATTAAACCTTATATATTTGAAATCAGAGAAAAAAATCTAAAAGAATATGTAAAAATTAAAAAAAAAACATAATTTTTATAACACGTGAGCTATGCAATTGTTTTTTTAGTTGTATTTTAAAAAATATAGATGGAACCCTACAACTTTTGTATTTAACTTTTTATAACTCTAAAGCAAAGGAATTATCAAAATGCAAAATGCCAAATCAAGAAATTCAAACTGCAGTTTCAAGTCCATTTATGGGCCGATTATAAATTTTAAAATTGCGTTGGAAAGCTAATTTAAAGCTCTACCGAAAGCACGTAAGAAATGTACAGGATACCATTAAAAAGAAAGTTTTGGCCGTTTGTTTTTTATAAAATATTTATTTAAAAAAACCGCCATAAATTAATGAAACATGCCAAAAAGGTGAAAAATGTTTAAAAATTCCTTTCGGTTAATACCTAGCTATTTACTAGTTATTATAAACGTTAATAATATGATTTTTATGACTACATAGTAATCACATACAATTCCATTTTTTAAGGTCATTTCTCGTTCGATTTTGATTTTGAAAAACTATTATAAATATAATTTAAACCTCTATAGGATAAGATTAAAAAATATACAGAGTGCCATTTAAAATAAAAATGTTACTAGTATTTCCGGTTAAATCGGAAGTGCATTTTTGGGTCTTGTTAGTAGGCCAGGCGACAGGTAGTTCAATAAGGAAATAATTAGTGGAAAGCTGGAAATTGCTTTAATCGCTTTATTTAGACCCAGATATTACTCTCCCCAAGTTTTCCCCCTCGAGCGAAGTCGGCGTTGGCCCTTCTGGCCCTAAGAAGGTACCATTTTTCGGTTTTTTGCAAATACTTCCCAAACCATCAACTTTACCAACAAAATATATAAAATATATATATAAAATATATAAATAAATAAAAAATAATCTAGAGTAAATTTGCTACAATAATGTTCTTTACCGTTTGTCTCTAAAGTGAACCGTTACGATGCTCCGATCATTCAGAGTGGAACCCTTTTTGATTCTTGCGGAAAAGTTATCGAAATCATATGCCATATCAAAGTTTCTACATGTTATAAGTACATTCAGTGCAGATTCAGTACATTTTACAAGTAGACTTCATTACTTTCTCACCAAGGGCGCTGGCAACACTGTGTACGTGGGGATAGTAACACCTGTAGATGCAGCTGGCTTGCCGCGCTCGGCCTCCCATACAGCTGGCAACGCTGCTCCCATACCACAGCAGTGTCATGAACGATCTGGTTGAGTGTATACGTGTTTACGGACAAAATAATCAATCAAGATTGTAGTTTGAGAAAGTGCGGCAATGGCTGCGGCTGGTAATTCAACCGTTTGTTTTATTTGTGAAAAAAGGTTTAGAAGATGGAGACACTATTATAGTGAAGGAGAGAGGATTAAGAACCTTACGTGAAAGTAGTGTGAAAAGACGTGATATTAGACATGTGCAATTACAAGGATTGCAGAATGTTACGGTTCATGTTAAGTGCCAAAAATCATATATTGCCGCGGCAATAAAATCTTGGGAAAGGACAACAACGGACCGAAGCTCGCGATCGTGTGAACAGTTCGACTTCAAGGTTAATTGTATTTTGTGCGGAAAAAATGAAATTCGTAACACTGCTGAAGAGTAATGAGGAACGCAGACAGCTGTTAGGGTTTTCCGAGACGTGAACTCAAACCCCGATGAAATTGACAAAGCGGGCCAGGTGGTTGTGGCTAGGCTTTATGACAACAAAACTACGGGAAACACCCTGAATGAGTTGCGGTTCCAACTGTTTGCAAAATCTCTAAGCAAACATCAATTTAATCTCGCAAGCCTACCTCCCACCGAATCAGCGGCACGTGAGCACTCTTTAAGAACATACCATCAAGTCCAAACATGGTATGGAAATGATACAAATCCACTGGATTGGGGTTGGAAAAATTCTCAATGTTTTTTGGCTCCCATACCTACGACGAGGGATCCGGCGCCACAAACGCTTCTAAACACAGTGTCCTGCAAATGTTCGAAAGGATATAAAGCAGCGTGTGATTGCAGGAAAACGGGCCTCCGATGCTCCAGAATCTGCATGAATTGTATGGGACGGTCATGTACAAATGCTGCCGAGGGAAGATGATATGGATGATTGTGACGGAGACATCGATGTTAATCTTGAGCGCCCTGTGACGTCGGACAAATGTACCGATGCAGACGATGAAAGCGATGACGGAGAAATTGAGGCAGACGATCAAGACTGCCAGCCTTCATCAAAATGGTTGAAAATCGACTAACTTTGACATTTGAACAGTGGATTAGGCCTCCTGGGGATACCACTTACAAAAAAACGCGCCATTTACTCTACCGCCAGGTGGTGTGGAAAAGAGTGATTTTATGTCAATACTAGTCAATAATAATACTAATCGTAGGTACTTTGCCACAGCTGTTTACATTGAAAAGCTGTTATACTTGTAACAAGTTAACAGCTTGTGCACCTGGAATGCTGACAAATATTTATAACATGTAGAAACTTTGATATGGCATATGATTTCGATAACTTTTCCACAAGAATCAAAAAGGGTTCCACTTTAAATGGTCGTAGCATCGTAACGGTTCACTTTAGAGACAAACGGTAAAGAACATTTTGTAGCACATTTACTCTAGATTATTTTTTATTTTGTTGATAAAGTTCATGGTTTAGGAGATATTTGCAAAAAACCGAAAAATGGTACCTTCTTAGGGTCAGAAGGGCCAACGCCGACTTCGCTCGAGGGGGAAAACTTGGGATAGTAATATCTGGGTCCAAATAAAGCGATTAAAGCAATTTCCAGCTTTCCACTAATTATTTCCTTATTGATGCTTTTTTCGACCTGTCGCCTGGCCTATAGGTCAAAAAATGTATTTTTATGCCTAATATACTGCCCTAATTTCAAATTTTTATATTGAAAAATAAAGAAAAAATGGAGAGTACCTGGTTTCTTGGGCACCCAGGTAGTCGATAATCTTAAGTGAAACACACATGTAACTATGTCGTTAAAAAACTAAGAACTTTTGTATATACCTTTAAATACTTATACAAAATACTTAGAGTTGAACAGATGAAAGTTTTATACCACACTGTAGTAGAATCTTACTTTATGCTCTTATCGCATGGGATGGTGTCACCAATAACCACATAAGCGCACTATAGGTTATACAGAAACGAATACTGCACCGTACTTTCCCAAATTGCGATAATAAATACGTATTTAAGTTTATAACCGGGATTTCAAAATATTGGCACTTTTAGCTAAATTTGAAAAAAACCGTAATTTAACCAGGCATCAATAAACGATCGCAGTAAAGTAGGGAATTACCATACATCACTTTCCTCTCTTTTTACCTATAAGTACTTGACTAACATAAAAAAGTTTAATCTAACGTAGATTTCATAATTTGTTTTATTTTTGTTAATAAATAACTTCTGATTTAAAGTTTCATTGGTAGCATCAACGCTACAGATACAATTGGAATTGCCAAGCCGAAAGTTTGTTCGTAGACATTATGATGTTTGATTTTTTCTTTTCCTTCCCTATTAGGCAACAAAAAAATAAACACAAACTAAAAAGTAATTGAACATGCATATAGTACCTGCTGTATGAATGTAATGCCTCTAGTCTGGTACCTAGACATCAATTAATAACATACAGATTCTACGCGTATCTCGGTCTCAAAATTTAAAGCTTTTGCCCTCTGAAATAAAATCAATAAATTCTTGTAGCGTAATAAAGTTAAATCTTGGATGAGAATAATTCCCAGATTAGAAATATATAAACTTATAGATACTAAAAACACCGAACAATTATACCAACTTTACTTTATATAAATAAAATTTACAAATTCCATGGTCTTAATAATTAATATTTATATTATTTTATCTATATATTCTTTAAATACTACTCGATCTAATTCTTATTATATTATATTACCATTATTAGAATCCATTTTTTCTTATTTTTACATTATGTAACATTTTAAGGGCCTGGTCCAGTACAAATTATCATATTTTTTTATTAAGTTATCTTCTCTGTATATTTTTATTGACATCACATCATCGTTATAATTCATATGAATCAAATCAGCACTGCGTTAATCAAATTCATGCTGGTTTAAATGTCCAGATATAAACAAACTCTACTCGTTGACAGGTGAAAAAGTAAAAACATAACCCACAATTTGTCCGCTAAAAGTCAGAATAATTTAACGATTTCTTCAGTCTTCAGTAAATTTGAACTAATTTAGTTTTTATATAATTTGGCAAAATGCAGATTGTTACTAACAATTACATTTAATTAATTAACATCATTAAAAAAGAATTTTATATGTATTTTTAAGATACATTTTTTATCACTATTAACTATCGTTAATTCTGAAAAGATTTGTTTTTCATGTGCAAAAATCAATAAAATAAAGAAAACGGTAAAAATCAAACACAAAAATAAACAAATCCAAATTTGACAGTTAACATGTAGAAACAGGAAACCATGAAACATATGACAATGACACTAGTCAAAAGCGTTCGATGATTGATCGATATTATTCTCGGTTGTTACTGAGACGTATGAAATCAGGCCTTCTCTTTCTTTTTCGTCAAGGAAGTTATTGTCTGTTCACTTAAACTTTGCAGTAGTGGGTTGGTCTTACTGAGCCCGATTTACAATGGGCAAAGTAGCGAGGCTATTATAAATTGCTTATTTCCAGGTGTAATAAATATATCATTATGGGTTACTTATTTATTACAAGGCGTAAAAAACATTTGGCATTAGAAATAAGATAAATGCCTTTTAAGTTTATTGAATCAGTAAAAAAATATTTCAACGGAGTGTACATACATAAATTTATTTACAATAACAAGAAATGCCATTTATTGGTAAGCAGTGGAAAGAAACAAAATAACTAAATAAAATTCACATCTTTTCTTTAAAGCTTTGAATAAGAAACTAAAATTACTGGTTACGTCGAAATAAGAACATCCTAATTTAATAAAAAATTTCGATTTAGCTATAAGAAAGCCAAACGTCTTAAATATGTCCGTTACTTTTTATTTTGTGTGCCCATAAGAAATAATGTCAAAAAATAAAACAATTTTAAATTCTACCTGCTTTAGAGCGGACCAAATTTTTTTGCTACACAATTTTTATACTTCTACTTTCAACAATGTTATGTTTCTCTCTATCTTAATATAAAACAATATGCTGCATTTTGAACTGACCTGTGTAAAAAAGTGATTAAAATATACACCATATTATACTGCGTTCATTCATATGAGCACATGAAAAACTGTTTACCTGGGCTCGCAGAGCGACCCTTTATCGACCGTCTATCTTAAATATAACACAAGATTAGCTAAGTATACTTATACTTAATATCAGTCATCAAAAACATAATTCACTTTATATTGAAACACAATCTACAAACGTCCAACTACTACCGATGCCTATGAAATAAAATAAACAATGAAAATTGATTTAATCGCTATCGGAACTTTGCACTTGTGTATATCTGCCTGCCGTCTGCACCAATCATCTGCGCGCATTTTGTTCCCTATCCTGGCTAACGCTGCAAAGCTTATGTGAACAGACCTTAGGTTTTCGTATAATGCAACAACAACTTTAGTCTGAGATATTAACAGTCACATATAATGGATATCCTCACGCCGTCTCTCTCGTTTTATTATTTTATAAACAAAGAACACCCGAATAGCGTATGTATTAGAGATAAATTTGTGATGTTATTTGAGTGTAGTTGTCATATATTTGAAATGGCCGACTATTTGAGAGAAGTCAGTTGAATTTATTATTAATAAAATAACTAAATTAAAAGCTTTTTAATAATATAATTAATAGTCAAGTTTTCGATAACTATTTGCGCATGATTGTTATTATTATTATTAAATGAACATTGTACAACAAGCCTTGTACGTGTATTTATTTATCACTGTAATTCAGTTAAATTATTAAATTTTAGTATGTTTGTTTATTATGTAAATAAATATTACATGTATTAACTATATATTTATTATGAAATAATTTACCGTTATTCTTGTTAGATAATTCAGCTACCTACATACAGTTGTGATGGGCTACTATTTATAATTTGACGATTAGGTAATAATGTAGCAAACAACAGTGGACAACTATTTTTTGAATATTTTGTCTTTTAATGTATTTACAGAATCATCAATTTTCGATTTGGCACCTGAAACATCGTCTCTAATCGTTTTATCTCTCTCTACAAAATCATTTTGAAAATCATTTAAACCATTTTCAATAACCTGGCCAATTTCTGTATTTTCAGAACTCCCAGGATTTTCTTTTATGACGAGATATTGCGCAACTTTCGCTGAAAGTTCCTTAACATGCTCGTTAATTTGTGTGTTAGTTTCTTTAAAGTCAGTTTTGACCGTATTCTGAATGATATCTAGCATACTTTTAATATATTTTTCACCTTCATCTGACTCTAGCACATCTGGCAGATCAACTTTTTGTTTAATATTGACAACTTCATCTTGCAGTTTAGTACTAATTTCTTTAAAATCACTCCTGGTTTTACCATGAATTTTCTTTAAGTTTTCTTCAACTACTTTTAAATGTTCATCATTAATTTCTATCTCTTTAATCCCTTTCGCGATTTTGCCTTTGGTTTTTTCAACAGTCTGTTCCGTGTTAACTTTCTCATTTTTCAAATCTTCTTTTAATTTCTCCTCAAATTCAAGTAATTTCTCATTCGTAAACTCTTCAGATTCTAACTCTTCCATCGTTTTCTTACCAGTAGGATTCATCAACAGCACATTCATATTCTCTCTTACCTTAAATTTTGCTTTATCAACCATTTTTTTATTTTTTTCTTTCGATTTTTCAAATTCCTCTTGAGTTTTTTCTTTAATTTTTTCCAATATCATATTTCCATCAGGAATATCATCCATCTCTTGTTGATGTGATAAACTGTCGTTTGTAAGATCGTTTATATAATTTCCCATTGCTGATTTAGCTATGAGTACTGTATCTGTTGTATCCTCTCGTATTTTCTGAAAATCTGTTTTAGTTTTATTCTTTAAAACAGTAATACTCTGGTCCACAATATCTTTCTTTACTTGGCGTTTTAAATCATTTACCGATGATTTGTCATATAATTGAATTACTTTTATATCCTTATTTAATTTTTTCGTTAAAATCGTATATACTGCCCTCTAAAAGTTTTTCAGTTTCACTACGTATATTACCTATGTCTCTTTTATTTTGTGAGGTACTCACAGTTACTGCCTCTTTATTACAAAAAGGAATTAAATTAGCTATGGTGGTTTTAGTTTCATCAACCATTTCAGTAGTGCTTTGTTTTGTATCTAGAAAATCTTGTTTCATTTTTTCTTTTAAATCAGTAATTTCTACTTGGGGTTTTTTATTAATTTTTGTTTCACTCACAATTGTTTCTGAAGAAGTTGATTGTTCCATTTTATTATGTTAATAATAATGATTAATTTTATACTTTATTTCATGATGATAAATGGTGATATGTCAAAGGAGATAATATTGACAAAAATATATGTACCTACTTGACAACTTGTATATAATCTGTATACTTTTAGTTTATTTTTAAAATAAATTGTTATTTGTTAAACTTCCTCAAAATTCCATATCTTTAGAGACAGAGAAGGTGAAACTATATAGACGTCCAATTTCCATTATGTGTTAATTAGTTATACCCAACCGAAATTCACAAAAAACTATATAAAATATTATTATGTGTTCTTGAACGAAATTCTGAAAATGCGTTTGTAATAATTGCAATAGCAATTTTAGGTAGATAAGAGCAAACATGTTTGTCCGTTGTTTCGTAAAAGTCAAATATTTGACAGTTTCAATGTTATGTCCGTAAGATGACTAGTTCTTTTTATGTAATTATTAATTTAACTAGTCCATAGAGTTCTTTAAACGGATTTAATTCAGATTCGTGTTTTAATTCCATTAATTTTCGGTTGAATACTTTCACATATCTGAAACTATAATATGAAACGGAAAAGGGATCCTCTACAAAGAATATTCAGGTCTGTAGGTATCTATACATACAATATACATTATTTTATATCATATATTATTTCACAACATAAATACATTTCACTAAAATAATTAAGTATTGTAGTAGATTTCATTTATGCTAATACTCATACCACATTCAGGCATTCCATTATATGATAGAGATTAGTTAGATCCGTGCAAATTTTGTATGTAAATTTTATGCGAACAAGTAATACATCAAGAAGTATATAAACAGATGGCACTTAATGGACTTCTAGTAAATAGATTTTAATTCCCCAAAAATATTTTTATATGTGGACCCATAACTAAATTACAGTATTTTCCAAAACGGCCATCTGTATATTTTTATCTAGACAGAAATTTTTACAGAGTATATAATTTTTCATTTGCTAATGGACTCTATTAGTTGAGAAGTCGCTTAATTATTACACCTACGTACTACTGTCATAACATATTAGTTGACTACACATCACACTTGACCCTTAAGAATACTCCGGAGTTACCAGGCAACCCACCATACACTTAACCCAATTTTTACTCTAAAATCTTGTAAATATAAATTTATATAAAATCGACAGTACTTTCTACATTTTACAACTTCATTGCCATGTGGACAGATTATTTTAAAATCAAAATTACATTTCATAAGAACGTAATTTTTTATATGGCTGAAAATGAGGATATTGAAAATTACGTTCTTATGAAATATAATTTTGATATTAAAATAATCTGTCCACGTGGCAATGAAGTTGTAAAATGTAGAAGTTCTATCGTTTTTGCATAAATTTTTATTTACAAAATTTATGGGCAAAAATTGGGCAAGATGTATGGTGAGTTACCTGGTGACTCCAGAGCGCTCTTAATACATATGCCTGTAAAGGCGACATTTTCGAGAGTTGAACATAGAGTAGGATTTTATTGTATTTCTCCCTTGGAGGAAATATTTAAGACATTTCATTACATAATTTACATACACAGAACATGTTTGATTATGTACACCCACCAAACATTTTGAATTGTAATTTGGTCGCAGCAACGTTGTGACAGCGGTCACAACGTTGGCGTGGCGTGGGCAATATTTAACACATTAAAAAAAATTGTATTATTGATTTAATAAGTTAATTATAAAAACGGATTTGGTATCCACCAATAGGAATTACAATCTATGATAATCAAATTACACAGGTCATTTAATTTGTGCAAACCTCAAGTTTATAACCTCTTTTCTTTTTTATAAAATAACTTTGATTGTGTTTGGATTATTTGAATGTAATATCCTACAGGTAAGTAATGAAGAAATTTTATAATTTTACAGTTTTTTTTTATTTAAAATGATTTCTAATTCACTGTTTTATCAGGATATACCTATAAAATGAAATGTAAAAACCGGTTGTATGAGTGATATATTTGACTTCTTCAAAATTAAATCATACAGAAGGGAGAATATTTCGTATCTTCAGGATTTGTCAAAAATATGCAATATGATAATGAATATGCGTGGTACATCCGTTGCTGACACATTATTATGGGCAAAAATTGTAAGGTCATATCATATATCTAAACCTATTGACAATTATATGAGCATTTTGTTATGTGATCTAAAAAAATCTGCAAAAGTAGATTTTGTTGCGACTTTTTTTATATTTTAAATTTATTATAAACAATTAGTTTAAATGTTGGTTAGTTAAACTTATTAGCAACATAAAGAACGTCAGCTTCTGTGACGACTTTAAAGGGATGCAAATAAGTTTGAAACTTTGTTATGTCCGATTTTTCATTCTGGCTTGAACCCCTTCTCTAATCACAGAAAGTTCATTATCATATTGGTTATCATTTTTGTAACAAATCCTAAGGACACTGAATTATTTCCTATTTGTATAATTTTAGTTTCTTTAAGAGAAATATCTGATGTGGCCAGCACATAACTTTCTTATACCAGTATATCGACGCTGAAGAAACAATACCTCTTATCTCCAAATTAGCAGTTTTACAGGAGACGAAAAAAACTAAGTTTTCTTATTTATAGATATGAAACCTACATGTTATTTTTATCATGGAGATCATGGAGATACGAGTTATTTTATTATTATACGAGGTATTTTTTAAGTTTTTAAGTAGAGTTTTTGGTATCAATATTAATCTTGGAGCTACAAGATATTGGGAACTGTTGGGCATAGGAGTGGACATTAATTTAAAATTCTAAACCGAGTTTTGACAAAAATGGAGATACGAGGTATTGTTTCTTAAGCGTCGATATATCATCCTGATCTAAAAAAAATCATTCTGTGTAATTCTTCACTTACCTCAATTAAATTAAAAACGTACTTTAAAATGTTTCATAAAGTTTTTTTAATAATTAATTATCAGCGTCCTTCGATACTGTCAATAATAATTCATGTCATATATTTTAATAATTTCTTCTTATTGAAATTGACATTTTTGTAACTAAATTAGATATTTAAAATATCAAACTGCCAGATTTATCCTAACCCCATTTCATGAGATCAAATGCGTACAAAATTTCAGTTTACATCAGCTTTATTTAAGTACTTGGAAAATATATTTTATTCGCTTGATATAGTAGATATGATTTATAATCTTTCATCAAGAATATATTTTTTTATAAAGGCAAATACAAAAAAGTTTGGGTCCAGTTCCTTGCAGTTGGCCAATTTTTCTCATCACCGATGTCCTTGGCCTTTACAACAAGTGTACCAAATTTGAAAGCTTTATCTCAAAAACTGTGGTTGCTATCGCGATACTACAGACATACAGGCAGACTCTTTTCCATAAAGTTATGTTTTTTCATTATAATTTGTCGTGATTCGTCCAAAAATGCAATATTTCCCAAAACTTCTTTTTTTAATTATTTTCTTGGTACCACACTCAAATTTAATGTTGCAACTTAACTGCCTTTGTGAGTTTTCCCCCCCCACACACACACACACACACACACACACACACACACACGCACGCACGCACCCGCACACACACGCGCACGCACGCACGCACACGCAAAATGTTACTTGAACCTGTAGATACGTCTTGGCTCACCCTAACTATTCGAAAACAATGGTCGGTTATAGACTTTTTTGTCTAGTTTACTTATATTTTTAAATCAAGTTTCTAGCTCTCATAGAACTCGAGATATCGAAGTCGGACGCACTATTGCCCCACCCTGTAGTGTATATGTATGTATATAGGGTGTCTCACCAGGAACTGCATCAATCGATATAGGAGAAAGTACGCATCAAAAAATTTTGAAAATTTAGGAAGCTACTAAAGGCAGTGTGGCCAATCTAACTAAAATAATTACAAGCATCTGGCACTCCCGGTTATACCGGAAGCCGATACCAACTTGCTTATTTTAAACAGAACATCCTATATATATTAGGGTTTTCGAAAAGAGCATAAAATTCTGAGTCAAGAACATGTAGGATACTCTATGCCTAAACCCAGCCGTCTCAGAGATAATTGACATTTTAAAAAAAATTTTATAGGTGTAATGGTTTACAGTAAAGATAGTCATATACTGACTAAGGTAAATTGAGTAGTGGTGAGAAGTATGTGAAACTTTTCATTTGTCTATTCCATAACCTATGGCATATTGAGGAGAACTAATAAGTTCGAAACCGGTCTATGTCTGGTTAGGAATTGACAAATGATATTGGCTACCGATCTATCATGATTTGAAGGTATAATCCAATGCAGGTCGGGGTATTTGCCCGCTGAGTAGTTGTTTAGTTCAAATCATATTTAAATAATTTGTTTTAAAATGTCCACAATTTTACGTAATACACGTGGAATTAATATTGAAATATTGAACTTAGGGGGCTAAAACATTTGGAATTATTTTTTCGGATGAAAATATATGTATTATTCATTTATCTATTTTTGCGTTTAAATGTCAGCTCTAATTTGTTAAACAAATTATTTAAATAATAATAAAATTAACATTTTTCAATAAAAATTTTGTTGCTTATTTAGTCAAATATTATTCCTTATAATTCTCAAAAAAAATTCACTTTATATTAAACATTATCAAAAAAAAATGAGTGTTAATATACATTTTTTGTAATTGTTTAAACAATATAAATACATGGGTCCGACAGCCGGAATGTTTCTGATTTCAAATAAAGTATAACAAAAATTTTAAAAAAAGTTTCATCAAAATCGGTTCTGTTCTTGTTAGTTCTGAAGTAAAAACCTTCATTGAATCGACTATAATACCTCTTTTTATAAATCATTGTTGAAAAGTTCCGTATCCTTAAATATTTTTAGCATTTTTATATGCCTCTTTCATGAGTTTAATTTTTATATTATACTTTGTTAATCTGTTAATCCTACCTATGTATCTATAAATATTATTACTAGTATTACCCAAATTTTACATAACATTTGTATCCGAACATATTTTGTTTCGCCTTTTAGTGTAATAAATGATGGTGTAATGAAATTTAATGTAATGAAGTAGGTAGAACAAAATGTGGTGTAACTTGTGATTTCTTTGACCACCCTTAACAATATTAGACCAGGCTGTTCCCACTCAAAATTTTTACACTAGTGACATGCCTGATTTTAACAGATTATTAGTTTTTCGAAAATAAGTAAATGACTTAATAATATAATATAATATAATAATTACACAATAATAATAATGTAGTTACTTGTGTATATCAAGTTTATTAAAATTGTTTTCACATAGAAGGTTAAAATTGTACAAGAACATTTCTACTGCTAAAACAACTAAATCAAACTGTGCGAGTTAATAGATTCACGGGGCGTTTCATAGTCCTATTTCAAATTCTATACATGTCCTGCGATACAAGCCCTTTAATATAAGCAAATTTCCTCTATCCACCCGAATATATTCTAATTAACCATTAGGATTTTCCGGAGAGGAAAGTCCAGTTGGAATAACTAAAGAGAGTTCAGCCTAAATAGTATTTCTATTATATCATATCATAACATGAAATCTGCCGTTCAAACATTATTTGGTTGCTTGACTATTTAAAGAAATATATGTTAGACACAGGTATTTCTACTTATTATACAGGGTGTCCCATAATTAAGTACCTTTCTTTAAGGGGGTGATAGAACTAGAAACAATAAGTTGCATTTTGTATATAAACATTAAATCAGTTCATAAGGAAGCTGCAACCTCTTAAAGGGGGTAAGTACAACATAGTTATTTGCCAATAAATTCGAAACATCTTAAGTTGCAAAAATTAAATTTGGACCATTTATTAATTTCATAATGTTACATATTTTGTCAAATTTTTATCTAAATATCATGATTTGTTGGGTAGTTACAGGGAGGTAAGGGTGATTTTCGCCATAATTTTTTTGTCATATATTTTTTTAAACATTTAAAACGGTAAAAGGCACCAGTGTTAAAAACTGCATAAAAAAGGGGCTCCTACTAAATTTCGATAGACCATCAATTTGGAGTTATTTGTACTTTAATATTGCAATAAAGGATGGGTATGCAATAATGGAAGGAACTACATACTTCTACAAAAATAATTCCACAATATTTTTAACTATTGGTTTGTAGAGCAATTTAAAATATCACTTTACGCCATGAAGCATGTAATTTAACATATGTTTATAAATAACTAATTTATTATTTTTTTCTTGATCATCTTCTAAACTAAAGACACAAACTTAAAATACAAAAATTAAAAAAATTATTGTGAATAAAAAAAATTGTCCGTAAATTACATTCTTACGTAAAGCGATATTTTAAATTACTCTACAAAACAACAGCTGAAAATATTGTGTAGTTATTTTTGTAGAGTAATATAACTATATCCATTATTGCATACCTATCCTATATTGTAATATAAAAATACAAATAACTAGAAAACGATGGCCTATCGAAATTTAGTAAGAGCACCTTTTTTTATGTAGTTTTTAACAGTGGTGCCTTTTTCGTTTTAAATGTTAAAAAGAAAATAAGAAAAAATTATAGTGAAAATTCACATTGGTATACCAAAATAATTTTTTTAAATTGAAAACATGTTTCCTGCTACACGTCGTCACGACGACTAATTTTGACATTTACATAATCGTCAGTATTTCAAGGTCTATTTGAGTTAGAGACATTGGTAAACATGATGGTTCTCATAAACTGTCAATAAGTTCGATCCTCCAATACCTACTAATAATATTATACAGTGTAAAAATTATGAGTCCTTTTTGGGATGAAAATGTACTATGCTTAGGTGGCAGCTCTTTATCGGTGATCATGTTTTTTTATGGATAGAAGATTATGCTACTTTGATGAAGTAAAGGGTATCACTCAGTTTTGAATTGTAGAGAAATTGGGAAAATTTTTTATCTTTGCAAATCAAATGGACGATTTTACGTATCATGTATTAAAAATCGTTTTAAAGTTCATACATATTAATTAGGACTTCTGTACTTATTTTACAAATGAAAATTATTTATTAACGATAAAAACATATTATTTCTGATGGCTACAGATTGCTATTAATCAATAGTTTGCACTGTGGATAGTAACAATGTGAGAATATTACATAGACAAATATAAAGATCTAAAGTGTAATGTGAGTGAAGGCTGCGTTTTCACCAGGTATCCAATTTTATTATTAATAGAAAATACATTTAGGACCGATTTTTCTATCTTCCATTAAATCTATTTGATAAATATGTTGCATGGAAACAATTTGTTACATTCCAAAATCGCAATAGGCATTTATTCTGTATTAATACTCCATAACTATATGCAACTGACAGTACCTACTGTACTGGTAGTGGTACATTTATTCTGTATACATATTCCTTAACTATATACAACTAACAGTACCTACTGTACTCGTAGTAGTACCGCTACTTGCTCCCAGTTGGCACTCACGGTGAAGATTTCTGGGCGAAATTCTGCTGACGTATTTCCGTCCCTCCAGAAGTTCGCCATTGTTGATTGCTTGACGGTGAAACGCACAAGTCGTGAGAGTTGACTCTCAGTAGACTAATTTAAAGTCATCCGAAAGGGATATCTGGAAAGTCGTTCCAATTTTTGTTCTCTTGTTTTGGGTCGCAGTAAAGACTGTGTGAATGGTTTAGAAGAGACCGATTTCTGGTAAAAGGATATAATTACGATTTGGGCTAACTGGTAGCAAACGTAGTTAAGAAAGTAACAGCTCGCATTGGTTTGAAGAATTGTGTTGTCAATGCAAAACCGACTAAAAGAGTGAGGTTAAGCTGATTTGGACGTGATAGTTATTTTGGAAAATTCCTATACCCTCTTGGCTAGAGGTAAATACGTAAAATTAATAGTTTCGTTAAGCTCACGTTTTCAGCATACCACTGGCTTTCCAGTAAGTACTCGATACGAGTGTAACATCAAATATATATTTCTTTAGGGTCCACGGTAGAGAGTCCACGGTAGAGGATCCACGGTAGAGGGTCCACGGTCCACGCTCGGGGCAAGACCAAAGCCACGCAGAGTCTGGAGTCCTGCGCCTCTGAGAGCGAAGCCTGCCTAGCAGCTGAGCTGAGTACCGACATAGACAAGTTAGTATAGAGTATTAAACGGTTAGGAAAACAACCAACGGAAACCTACCCCGTTTATATGCTGCTGGTAGCGGATACGTCAGTGCCATTTAGGAGGGAATATCAACCCTTAGTTTTATAATTACATTTTATTTCTTCTTTTTTTTGTGTAGTGTAAAACGTTAAACAGAGATAACCTCGACCTGTATAAAGTGTACTTGTAAACCCATGGTGTGGCCACATTTTGGGTACTAAAGTTTTAGTATCCCTTTTCTTGTTTTGTGGCATAACCAATTCTACGAAATTAAGTACCTTTAATTAGTAAAAAAAAACATATAAGTAACAGGTTATCGAATGTGAAATGAACATATGATTAAGTCAATTTCTTTTGTAATTATTGTATATAGTATGTTCTTGTAGCTGACGTTTCCAAGCTGCACATTATTTCTTTTTTTTGTATTTATTAAATATATTCTGTACATATAGGTATTGAATTCGATATTCAATTTCCCAGCACCACTCAATAACGAGAACCAGTAAGTAGAGTAAGTTAGTTAAGGATTTTAATTGAAAGTCAGATATACTGGGTGTATCGCCCTGAAGTCTGAGCTAGTTTTATTTTGCCGGAGCACTCGCTGACTTATCCGGACTAAGTAGTGCTTCGGCTTGCTACATCCCCACGCCCAGTAAGTTTTGTGATCATGACCCTACCTTTTGGTAGGGGGTAGAAAAAGGGGTAGCAAATTATTGATATAATTTTATCCGAGGAAACTATCTGCTGTCCACTTTCCATCTCCTCTTAAATTTCTTGGATACAGTTTGTACAATATCAATAATTGTTTATAATAGTGAAACTTATTTGTCAAATAGATTTAACGGAAGAGGAAAAAACCGGCCCTTAGTTTCATAGAATGACATCAAATAAAATTTTCGTATTTCTTATTAATAAAAAAATACGCATCAATAATATCTGTATTTATATATTAAATCCATATTGTACTTATGATGAATTATTTGTTATAATTTCTCGTTCACATCAATAGAAAAATTTTAAGAGCGATTTGAGGTTTTATGTCGCCAACCTGAAGACGAGCCTTTAAATGGATTACAAGTTCTAAGTGAACTTGTCCTGACATACAACTTCCGCCGCAACCTATTTCAACACATTGGGGGATGGTTGAATACTACGATGGATATTTTCAGCGAGTAAAAGATTTTATTCAACAATTAAATCCTGGTGAATCAAGAGCCATCTCCGAGGCTGTGACTTTTGAAGTATTTTTAGCGGTTTTTTACGGTAAGTGTTTTTCCGTTACATTATACCTAATTCTAAAGTTTTTAATATACAAATTTTTTATCCATTTTTATTTTAATTATTTATATACCGTTTACACCTATTTTAAATGGGTTTTATTGATATACATATTTGTTTTTATAGAAATAGAGAAATAGATGTATTTTATGGTTCAATGTTTTAATCTGAACCGCCTCATCCCTGCCCAGACCCTCAATTGCCACAGCGCCTAGGCGACGCGACGTAGATATTCGGATGGTAACGAGCATGTGTGTCTGACGAGGACACTTGTATTTTTAATGTTAATAAATTGTTTGATTTAAAAATTGAAAAAGTTCAAAACAATTTCAAAAATCCTGACGTAGAAGCAGCAATACATGCGATTCACAATAATTGTAGAGGGGTATTGGATAGTATTCAACTATTAGAAGATTCTTCATTGTTATTAGAAGAGTCATTATACAGATAAAACCACGAAGAGACGAGCACGGTCATTAGTACGCGCAATTTACTTTTATCCATTGAATATAGGTCGACGATGTATTACACACCTGAGGATTACCGAACCACATGACTACAATAACGTGTAAAGCCAGCCGAGGTCATTGTACTCATTGTCAAGCCAAAGAATATTGGCACGTAGATAGGAATATCAAATAAGCTGTGCTGAACCGCGCACATCGAATCGCGACTGTGGATCCCCCTCCACTGCCAACGGACAAATGTAAATTGTGCATACCAATGGCCGTGTTCCTCCTTCGTAGTTTTACCTGTATATAATTTATAATGTAAAAAATAAATTACAAACCCTAAAAGATAACCCTGATATACGAGTAAATAAGCGGTATAATTACGTTTTACATAAAAATGTGGGATATGAAACGTTATGTAATATTAATCGTTATCTAATGAGGAACATCCTACAATTGAGAGATAGTGAAAGTTTTGCAAATATTACATGTGTTTATCCCAGAAAGAAGACCTTTTTTAGCAAACAATACATATAACATACTCGTGCGAATGTTCGTTGATGAGCAATCTCGTTAATACATAAAAGGTGAACAATGTTACTTATTTCATCATCTGCCATAATTATCGGAAAAGTAGGTGTCCACATGGGACGCTACTAAGATCCGTCTGATTTGCTACACTCTAGTGATTATTCAATTAGTTTGATTCAGAGAAAAGTTCAAGGAATTGAAATAAATAAATGGTGAAGAAAACTTGAAACTCTAAAGAACCAAGTAACTTAAGCAATTCAATTATTACTGAAATCGAAGAAGGACCTGAAGAAAGAAGGTACAATTTGAGTAGCAGGAATAGTCTAAAGTTCCATCACGTTAATGTCAATATAATGTAGCTATGTTTTTAGTCGCAGAAATTACTGGGCCAAAGGCATTTGAAGAAACTGTTAATTCCAATAGAAAATAGAAAGTGATGAATGAAGAATATAATTCATTATTAGAAAATTAAATATAGAAGTAAATAAAGTTACCCGAAGAGCTAAAAGTAGGTAAGTAATAATCGCATGCGGTAAGAAATAAAAGGAAAAGTTGATGAATATATCAACAAGTACAATGCAAGGTCAGGTATTCGTGGATTTTCAAAAATATTTTGACGGGTGAATCAACTAAGGGTGGGGCAAGCTGACTGATCCCCTCTTGATTATGAAGAAACATTCAGTCCAATAATCAAGCACAATTACGTGTTATACTTGCTATTGCAGGCAGGAATAATTTAAAACCTAAATAGTTTGACATAAAAACTACATTTCTTTATGGGGAACTGCGGGAGAAATGAAACGGCAGAAAGGTGTGATGACAATTTAACCGGCTTCGTTGAGTAGTAGGCTTGAGCGCTTGATGGCAAGTGTTACTAGAAAACTTTCTGTTGTAGCTGCGGGTTTGAATCCCGCCAGTGGTACTGGCAATGTCGGTGGAAATGGTTGTGTGTCCGCCTTTTTTTTTTTGGCAGCTTCGGCTTTGGATTCGGGGTTGTCCATTATTTGTGTTTATTAAAAAAAAGTCCAGGTAGTGTTTGTAAACTTATTAACAGTTTATATGGTTTGAGAGCTTATGCCCCAAAATGTTAGAATAACATTTGTTTAAATTTTTTGAAATATTTTGAATTTGACGGTCACAGAAACAGGTGGCCGTATGTATATTTAAAAGAAAAATCAACTCAAGAGAATTTTATTTAGCCTTGTATCTAGATGACGGTTTGGTGGCCTCTACAGATGACAGTTATATATAACAATTTTTGATGAAGTGAAAATATATGTCGTTAAATTTTTCACTTAATTATGAAAAATTGCAAATATTTTACAGATCGTTTAAAAAATTGCCTGGTGAAACAATTATTTTTTGCAAATTTTAAACGCAGTTTTTTCTTTAAAGCTTCTTCATAGTCTTATAGTTTACCTTAAATATCATTATGAAAAATTGCAAATATTTTACATCGTTTAAAAAATTGCCGGTGAAACAATTATTTTTTGCAAATTTTAAACGCAATTTTTTTTTCTTTAAAGCTTCTTCATTTAGTCTTGATAGTTATACCTTTAAAGTATCATTATGAAAAATTTCAAATAATTTACAATCGTTTAAAAATTGCCTGGTGAAACAATTATTTTTTGCAAATTTTAAACGCAATTTTTTTCTTTAAAACTTCTTCATTTAGTCTTGATAGTTATACCTTAAAGTATCACTTGGATCCCATGCTGCAATACTATGACAGCCTAAATTTCACCAAGCTGTTATAAGTCCAATATTTAAAGGTGGTGATAAACGTATTACACATAACTATAGACCAATTTCAGTAGTTAATAACATTGTTAAAATATATGAAAAATGTATAGTCTCTCGACTCCAAACGCATTCAATGTTTCATAAACTAATATCCCCAAAGCAATTTAGATAGAACTGTTTTACAGAAGACGATTTATTCTACTTTTCAAATAAAATACATGAATACCTGAATAAAAGTGAGAAAGTTATTGGGATATTTTTAGATTTAGCTAAAGCCTTCGATAGTTAATCACATGATTTACTTTTGGACAAAATGGAAAAATACAGAAAAATACGCATTAGATTTGTTTAAAAATTAATTTATCAAACCGAAAAAATTGATGTGCTAGAATTAGATATGTGGCGATACAATAGCATCTGCTGATGACACAGCAATAATATTTCATGACAGATTGGTCTGACGTTGTTAAGAACAATGAAAAAGGGTTGCATAGAATCAAATGCTGGATGGACAATAATCTATTAAGCCTTAATTACTCAAAAATAAAGTTTGTCACTTTTAGTAACAGTTCGAGAATGCTATCTCGAATTGACACTTTAAAATAGCATGCAACATGTGACTTAATAAACTGCACTTGCCAAAATATAATTCATATTACTACAGATGTGAAATATCTGTAAACGAAACTTTTAAATGGAATAGTCAGGCCAAATACCTTATCATACAATTAATAAGAAAACTTGTTTGTGTTCTATAAATTACGTACTATTCTTCCATTTAATATATTAAAAATGGCATATAAATAATTAGTAGAATCTATTTAGTTAAAAAATCAAAAATTTACTCAAAAATGGATACTTACAATAATTATACCTCACAAAAACTGAAGATATTCTACAGAGCAACTTTTTCTAGATAGTAATGTATTTAATGTAAATGAATTATGTATATATTTTTAATGTAGGCAAATATATTTACAAAAACAAGGAATTGAGAATAGTAATTAATCATGCATACAATACAAGACAAAAATAACATAAGGCCCTTAGTATACCACGCCTAACTCAAGTTTATACAAAAAAAATATTAATTTCACTAGTGCAAAAATTTATAATATTATTACTGTAAATATAAAAAACGTTTATAACTATAACCAATTTTGTAAGAAATTATTAATATTTCATATGCAAAATTTTAATTTATTCAATGAAATATTTTTATAATTAAAGTAATTTTGTAAGCTTATAACAATCATAACATATTTTTTAGTTTAGTTAGGATTAATAAATCATAACTAGAGTTGGCAAAAATGCTCCGCAGGACATAGGCGTACGCATTATAATAAGTGTAATAAAAGAAATTAACTAGTAATAAAAGCAATAAACTGTTACAATTTATAACAATGTATGCACAACTTACCCTCTTAACTAGCTTGGTTATCACTAACTGTAAATGATCTGTAAAAACTTTGCAGCATCTGTATGTTTCTATGGTTGTCTCCGAGAGTAATGTTCGATGTGATGAATAAATATGCTTATATTTTGAGAACGACCGTTAGACATCTATTGATGTAATACAAGCATGCTTAAAATAGTCTTTGAACTCACTTAACAGATCTGCAGATGCACACTCAGTACCATCACAAGTTTGTCTTAATCTTGGTAAAACCGGTGTCTTGCTTTAATACACGTGCGAACTTTTCTCCAACGGGCTCATTTTTTGCGTCACCTTGCGTCGATTTACTTCGTCCACTATTTGCAGTGACTCCGCTAACGACAATGCACTGTTTTGTAAGTTTTGTATGGCGTTATGTAATCCTTTATAGCTTTTGTGAATAGTTATTAAACTTATTTCAACCAAAACATCTTCAACTTTTGTCTAGCTTTCCTTAATAGCTGCAGCCTCATCTGGATTGAATTGTAGTATCACAGCCTTTATTTGTTGTAAATATTCAGCATAATAAAAAGATGCCTTCAACCATGTTCCCCAAATTGTAAGAATCGGATGTGGTGGTTCGGAGACGTTTAGGAGATTTAAGAAACACTTTTTTTTGTACTTGCTATTAATGCGTCTAGCTCTGGAAAACCTTGTCGAATAATTTCTGCCACAAGGTGTAAAGCATGCATTTTGCACGTTACTAAACTCATTGTCGCGGCACTATCGGTCACAAATATCAACACTTGACTTTTTGACAGGTCAAATTGTTCTAACTTCTCCAGCACCACCCGCGTAATTGTTTGGCCAGTACACTCAGTTATTATTTTGCTAGCTAGTAACAGTGGAAATGTCAGTTTAAGAGGATCCAGTACATGTACCATTACATTTAAAGTAGATTTTTTTTTACAAGTTGTCGTCTCGTCAACATATAACCACAGCCGTGTATTTTTTAGTACACATATGATCATATTTACAATATCTTTGCTTACAGTTGGTACATAGTTACGCAACGTTTGTGCGACTTGGTCACGTCATCTTGGGATTGTATTTAGTTCAGAACTCCCGAAATGGTTGTTTATCGAATATGTGCAGCGGAACATCACAGGCAATCAGCATTAATAGTAAATCGAACATAAACTGTATTGTCGAAGGCACGTCATTTTTTTTAGTTTTATGTTGCACAGAATTTACGTGACGTTTACAATCACGTTTGTCCCAGCACATCAGATCTGCCTCGCACACCTTACACATTATTATATTATATATATATTATATATATATATATATATATATATATATATATATATATATATATATATATATATATATATATATATATATATATATATATATATATATATATATATATATATATATATATATATATATATATATATATATATATATATATATATATATATATATATATATATATATATATATATATATATATATATTGACATGATATCTGCAACCCCCAAGGTAATTAATAAAGGTTTCAATCATTAAATTAAGGACTCTTGCGATTTATTAATATTTGGTGGCCTGAATTTGTGTTTTAAAGTTAATGAATGGTACTAACTACATAGATATGGAATAAAATGGGGTTTCGATCTTAGTTAACAAACATTATGCAGCCAGTAAGGGCATATTTAAGATATAACGATAAGGCAGAATGAGAAATATCAAATTGACACATATTTTAAGTAGGTAAATCAAATTTGTAGTAGTAATAATACAAGAGTTTTAGATTTAAGTAATAGGTATTAGGTATATGAAGAGTAAAAAGGACCAAGACACACGTGAAAGGACCATAGTGAGTGTGATAGTGCCAAAACTTCTTATATAGTTGTTAGTTGCTAGGCAATGATGTCTGAACGTTATATTTAGAATTAAGATGGAATTTTAAAAAAGAAAACGAGTTGGCGAATTTGGAAAGAGAGAAAAGTCAAAGAAAAATAATTTTACTACAAATTCACATTTTAGCAACAGAACCATTAACTATTCATCCGTAGAATTTACTGTTAAAGAACTGGATATTTTAAATAAAGGCCCCAAATATACTCCATATTTAGGTCAAAAGACTGCAGTATTAGAAACTCTTATAGCTGAATCAGAACAAGCCTTAAATGGTATTAAAAATTCAAACCTGACAAAATCAAAAATTTCAAATATCCTATCCAAAAATAAAAATGTAAAACTAAAAAATAGTGATGCACAGGTTATTAAATCAGTCAAAAATAAAATAAAGCAAAACAATTTAGTTCTAACAAAGGCAGATAAATCAAATGCAACTGTAATTATTCCCAGAAATGATTATGATGACAAGATGCAAAATTTCATCCAATCTGAATTATCAGAATTAAAAAGTGATCCCACAAAGAATTTTCAATTAAAAACTAAACAATTTTTATCAAATAGTAATATTTTATTCAATAGCTTTGAAAAAAAGAAAATGACTAGTATGAACCCCCGTTCACCCAAACTTTACGGCCTTATTAAGAACCATAAAGAAAATGCACCAATAAGACCTGTTGTTTCATATATTAACAGTCCCACACACAAATTAGGAACTCGAATTAATTTTATCTTTAAAAGAGAAACAAGATTTCAACCTAAGTATACAATAAAGAATTCTTTTGAACTGACAAAGTCATTGAATAAGGAAGAAATTCCTGAAAATTGTTTTTTTGGTGTCTTTTGATGTTTCCAATATGTTTTCAAATATTCCTACCGAAGAATGTAAGTCTCTTATTTTAGATATTTTAGACAAATCACATATAAATTTTTTAGTAAAAGATGAATTAATGGCGGCCTTCAATTTATGTCTTAGTCAAAATTACTGCCAATATAATAATAAATATTACACTCAGAATACGGGTCTGGCAATGGGATCTCCATTGAGCCCCCTCTTAGCAGATATTTTTATGTCTCATTTAGAAGAAAAAATAATGTCATCTTGTCTGGCCAAAAAACATATAAAATTTTGGTACAGATACGTGGATGATGTATTAGCCTGTTTTACAGGTACATTTAGGCAATTAGATATCTTTTTAAACTTTATAAATAATATTCACCCCAATATTAAATTTACGTTAGAGACAGAAAAAAGAAAATAAAATCAATTTCTTAGACCTAACTTTAAAGCGAAATAATAACCAAATTACATTTAATATTTACAGGAAACTGACATTCACAGATACTACAATATCTAATTCATCACTCAGTCCTATATCTCATAAATTGGCAGCTTATAATTCTATGATACACAGAGCTCTAACATTACCTCTTTCGGAGCAAGATCTAAAAACAGAATTAGACACTATAAAAACAATAGCTTTTAACAATGGCTTTCAAGTAAAAACAATAGAAACTTTAATTAATAGGAAACAATTAAAATTAGCCTACCACAGTATTTATCCACATGTCAAATATAAAGAAAGTACTAAATATGTCTCTAACATATTATGGAAACATTTCCGAAAAAATTGCCAACATCTTGTCACAACATAATATTAAAGTTAGTTTTAAATCACAGTCAAAACTTTCACACCTTTTATTTAATGCAAAAGATAAAACTAATAATCTGGAGAAATCTGGAGTTTATAAATTAACATGCCCGGATTGTGATGCCACTTATTTAGGTCAAACTGGTCGTACATTTAAAGTTCGATATAATGAACACTTACGTTCTTTTAGACTCAATAAAACCGACTCAACTTTTTCAAATCATATCTTAGAATCTGGTCACACTTTTCCAAAATTAGAGAACCTAAATATTTTACATACTCAAGAAAAAAGTTTTAAATTAAATTTATTAGAATCATTGGAAATATTCAAATATAATCACGTTCAACCTAATAACCTTCTTAACGACCAGTTAGACTTATATTATACGCCTCTTTTTGATATATTTATGCCATAATCCTGGTTTTACCAGAATTAGATTTGTAATCTCAATTTATGTTAATTAGGGTTTAAGTAGGTATTATTGTCAAATACTTAGAAGGGTCACCTTATGTATAAATCTGCAAAAAATTCCTTTATGTCTTCATTCAGTTTTAGTGCACCGTAAAACGGGGAAAAAGTAGCTTCCTTCTTGAAAAAAATT